>NQII01001127.1:436790-503539 GCA_002778355.1 Clitarchus hookeri | reverse complement strand
AAGTTGCACAGACGCTGCAGGACATTGTGTAGCACGCAGGTACAGGAAACAAAGTATTCAATATAGAAGTGGTAATAATGTACAATTGTGTAAAAATCTATGGGCAATGTTCTGCCCGTTTAAATGGAAGAAGGTAAGTTGATCATAGTTACAAGTCTCATCATTTAAAAGTATTCAAAGGGCCATTTCCCTGTACAGGATATCCTTGATAAAATGTAATGATAAGTAGCAAACTGTAACACCATCTTGAAGTTTGACTGCAATTGTGGATATACCATAAATAAGGTAGCTTCTGTACACACATTTATAGCATGGTGTACTTGTACTTCCATTGTAGTTACAATAACATATCATTCAATCTTTCGTTTGTAGTTTTTTTTTCCCCTTGTGTATGCCAATGTGTGGCATTGCGCGTGTTTACAACACAAACCATAAATATCACTCCTCAGAAACACTACACAAAATTTTGAAAATACTTTACACGAGTACAATATAGTTTACGGTTGACTTTTGCAAATTGTAACTACATAATTTTTATTTATTAAATTTTTTCACTCCCAATACGGGCAGAAGACCATGTATATAGAGTTTGTGAATGACAGTTGGCGACACAATATGTACAATGAGGTGCTACCATTTGACCATAAAATAAATTGTTTGAACAACAAAGATATCTGGCGACATAACATTTATTAATTTATAAAGTTCATATTTTAAAAATAAACATNACAGTTGGCGACATAATATGTACAATGAGGTGCTACCATTTGACCATAAAATAAATTGTTTGAACAACAAAGATATCTGGCGACATAAAATTTATTAATTTATAAAGTTCATATTTTAAAAATAAACATTTTGATAATTATTGCTCAATAATAAATTATTCAATTGTATAAAATACATTATATACCACATACATTTTAAGTTTGGTATGTAATTTTTGAAATTGTGAACGATCTGTTTATTAGCATCACTATTATTATTGGTTAGTATTATTGTCAGCTTCGCGCCGTGTTGGTTTACTAGCCATACCTAAATCGAAAAGTAAAAAAATTCTAAAAAAGAACATTATACAAGATTGTATTTAAAAAGCCCGCGTCTCAGTAATTAGTTGGGGGAAGAATCACTGCGCGCTAGTATCGCTCCAGTAGAGTCCATAGATGTTTGCATTGAGAGTACCTTCTATATACCTATCTGTTCTATGCTTGCCTTCGATCCCCTCAATGCCGCCAGTTCTCCACATTTCCTTGCTCCCTAACGAAATTTGCTAATTTTCCAACACCCGTCTTCGTTTCACGTTGGTTATAATTTTCAACTTCCGTGCGGAAAAAGCAACCAAACGTATTTTCTAATATGGTCTTGTAAAATTGTATAAACAATTGGATAATGGAACGTGTCGCTCGTGCGTTTGACCGAAGGGTCTGTTTGAGGGTGCATTCATTCCCATGGTTCGGTTCCAGCAGTGACATATTGCAGTCACGACTTAAGCTGGAGTCACAATACCCCGACGAACCCGACACGACGAAATTTGAGTAGCAGCTAATGAAAAGCAAGGTCACTGTGACGCCAGTCCGATAAAATCGTAGCCCCGACAGTTCAACAAAATTAAGTTCTATTTCTACTTTCCATCATGTCGGGCTCGCCGAAGCGCATAAAAAATGTAAATACAGCAATAGAAAACAAAATTTTGTGCCTATTTCCATGCTGTAGTAAAATGATAAACTAATTTGCTGCCAAAATAATGTTACGATTTGTTTTTAAATACTTTTTTCTTTTGTATAAATTCAAATATTGTCAAAAGCAAAATAATTATTCACGTGGATATTATAAGGATAACTTGTCAGTTAAGGATTTCCAACAGCCAACTAACAATCTTATCGGGCAGATTTTGTCGGGGTATTATGAACACTGAAAAAAATATAATGTGAAATTCCGTCGAGCTCTGACGTCATGTCGGTCTGTCGTGTCCGTTGGACTATTGTGACTCCAGCATTAGGCAGTGTCTCAATTTATTAAAGAATACTCTTTTGAGAGAGCACTTTTTCGCACTACTTGGTGAAAGTACTACTTCACGCTCTCGCTCTGTGGAATTGTGACAACCACTCTGCCACTCTCTCGTTTCTCTCCGACGTCACGCAGACAGCTGATGCCAAAAGGTGGGAAATAATGTTAAGCTAGAATCCCAATCATAGCTATTGTAAATAATTTATGTGTGTTGAAAATAATTCACAAATACATAATTGTAGCACTACCAGAATAATTATTAGTGCATAAAATACTATTATTTTTGTATTACCGTCATGTTGCAGCAAAGTAAGCATTCTATCTGACATTATGATGTGGTCGCGAGAGCATCAGAGAGCGTTCTCTGGGCCAGTTGAGACACGGCCTTAGATACACAGTAATGATCAAAGATGAAAGCTTGTCCGTAAAATTAAAAGAAAAGTTCTAGCAAATAACATGTATCGATACTACATGAATAACAAGAATAAATGATAATAGTAAAATGGTTTTGTTTTACAGTGTTAAGACTTTGCTACATTCACCATAAAAAATTAACAGTAGAAAATTTAATACATGCACACCTATGGGGCGTGCTACAACACAACAAACTAGCATGAGACGTATACCTGCTCGCAGTAACTTCATAGGAAGGATTTTTCAACTGTCTTACATGTAGTTAGTTCAATGCCGACCAATCACAAGAAGGCAATCGCAACAAAGGAAGTCATTGCAAAACTAACTCGTAACAGGAAAGTGTGTATTATCAAACAGAATAACAGATGTGTACACGATCAACAATTTACGGAGACAATTTTGATTTGACATTAATTTAGTGCAGGGTAATTATTAAGTTCAGTGATTTTCTGAAGGAAACGTCCTAGACAAACAAAAGTTTCATTAATGGGTTCTGCACAGCTTACCTTGTTCATATTCAAGAGGGTGTCATGTTAAAATAAGTAGAACATATTAAAAAAAATTAAACAAAATTGTGATATGTACGAGCAGTTGGGCCAGTTTGTTTACCTTGATCACCATTATTAATGGCCGCGCATTGCTGATCCCACGCTACCTAGTGGCCATGGATGTCATTACAGACATTTTAAAGGTCAATTTTTAAGCAGATCAGCAGCCATTGCGTCTTTGCGGGGGTTAGTTGTGCCGTCCCAATCCAACGGATTTAAAAATGGAGAAAGCAATAACGAGTGCTTCTGTGCGTTATATTCGGCTGTAAACGAGTGCTTCAGTGCGTTATATTCGCATATGTGGCGCCTTGTGGAACATGGTGTTTCGTCGAGTGAGGTAAGGTTGAATTGGCCGTTGACAGAGGAATTGTACCAGCTGCCTTCTAGGTGAGTTAATTTATATTTTTTTTGGTGTGTTTTACGGTTACTTTAAATCCCTAAAACCTAAATTCGTAGTTTAGTGTAAAACCCTACAATCCTAGGTTAGTGTAAAAATGTAAAATAGTGATTCACCCATTGTGGGGTTTCTGTTAGGTTAGGTGGGCACATATTACGAAATTGGTCGGACATTAATGCCCCTAGTATATTCGTGTTCTGCATCATTAGTAGAGTAGAAATATATCATAATTTTAAATTTTTATTGTGTTTTTCAGAAAAGCCCCTAAACTTAATAATTACCGTTGATGCTATTCTGTAATTAATGTGGTAAGCAACAATTGGTTTATGAAGCATGGTGGTGTTGTTGAACTGGTTTGGTGGCATTCTTGTTATTTGAGCCTGCCTGGCCGTTACCAGTTATTGTGCTTCGGACACAGCTACTTCGCTTTGCTTTTAAAGTCGTAAAGGATTTGCTGACAGCTTTTAAGCATTCTTGCTGTGTGGTGAATACAAGCTGTATATACATTTGTATCTACGAAAATACGTATGTAATAAGATTTTGACCCCAAACTAGTTGCGAAAATATTCACTTCCCGCAGCAATATCACTGAATACAAATTTTCTTAATACTGAATACAAGTTTCTTAATTCATTGCCTTAATTTCATTCTCACCACAAACATTACAGTTGTTCCTTACTCTTCACAGTGTAATAATAATTTACACATTTGTATCCGGCTACAATAGTAGCTAATAATGTCACACTGCAGAACAAAAAACAACCTAATTTTGAAAATTTTAAATGAAAAATGTTTTTAGAAGTAAAATTGATAATTTAAATCCCTCAAACGAGACCATAATGATTTTGAACAAACTGTTTCCTTTGTTTCCAAAATTTATAAATAAAAGATAGGTAAATTATGAAGCAATAGAATCGTTAGTGGTCCTAAAACCAGTCAGAAAATATGACAAAGTCTATTATGGGAGTGTCAATTCTTTCTTCTTCCATGCTTCTTAGCCCTGTATTTGAAATGTGAAGTTATGATTGTTATTTCACTTTAATACTCCGTTCTATGCTGAGCAGAAATTCACTTTCTTCTGTTTCACTGCTGACAGTCATTCACTGCGAGTGCTGAACAGGAATAGGGTAATTATATAGAATAGGGGCTTTTCCGAAAACGTAATAAATTTTCACTGAAATTGGTATAAATCAACTTTATACTTTATATCAACACAGAAACAAATTTACTAGGGGCACTGCAATATTCACATTATATACTATGAAATGCGATAATGTGGAGTGTTATGAATATCAAGGAAATTGTGTTGTGAAACACATAAAATGTATGTAAATTGCATGTCATTTGGGTTCCTTAATCACGTTAAATCAAAATTACTAATCACACTTAACCACAATATTCACAGTACATGCTACCAAATGCGATAGTGGGGAGGGCTACGAAGATGAGGAAAATTGTGGGGTAAAACACACAAAATTTATTTAAATTACATGTCGTTTAGTTTCCTTAACCATGTTAAATGCAAGAAGACCTAACCTAACTCAACCTAACTTCACGATACTTAATTACAGTGGGAGTGTGTGCAGGCACGAGATAGTGTGTTACGAAATTCGTAATAAGCAAGCACGCTTCGGTTCATCCATCCCCTGTGATTCACCTATTGTGAAGTTAGGTTTAGTTTGGTTAGGTGTGCAGCATTTTACATTACTGGCGGCAAAAGTACGTAAGCCCTTCAATTCCCATACTCACATGCAATACTACACGGTGCAATTGACTACACTAAATACCTTTTCCATGCTAAAACTGCAAATTTATTACGTTACTCAACCATGAAATCGGCGTATATAGCACCTTGGGTTTTATTGCAGATAACGCACGTATAGGGCACCTTAACATATATTAAATTTGTCGAAACTCCACAGAAAGTCTACTTATATTTCCGNAGATAACGCACGTATAGGGCACCTTAACATATATTAAATTTGTCGAAACTCCACAGAAAGTCTACTTATATTTCCGCACAATTATTATATTGCAACACTTCACATGGACAAATTTGCACAGAAACACTAGTATTTTCGCACAATAATTTGATTTCACACGCTAAACAGAATGAATCGCAACAAAACTAGCTTTATACCACTCGTACATCACATACCTTCGCATTATTAAACTCACACGGTGCATTAAAATTGCACACTTTCCCATCATTCAACCGTCAGGTAAACCAAAATCTTTGCACATTTTTTCCTGTCTCTGTGAATCATTTGTCAATGAATATATTATGGCTATATACGTTAACTGTTTGTATACAACACCTGTGAACGTTTTTTTGTATGATGCACTATATGTATATTTCTTCTGCAACTAATGTGTTCCGTAGTACAATCCTTTCGTGAATATAGAGAAAGTAAACCTTGAGAAATTCACCAGAATTAAATGATTTTCTGACACTGTTTGATTACAATGTATATACCTGTATAACTTTAGCGCGTCTGCATAAATATAACCTGTGAATCATGTTTTGTGAATTAAGGTTTGGTTTCTAAAGGTATTTTCACATTTAACACGATTTAGCGACCCAATATAAATATATTAGACAAAAATATTACGTGCTTTACCATAAAACGCCCCAATCTTCATAGCTCTCCTCACTATCACATTTTGTGGTTTACACTTCAAATTTCGTGAGGCAAAATTCCTATTAAGCGTGATTAACAATGACCATTTATTAAATTTACAGATATTATTTTCCTGATTTTCGAAAAAGCCCCTATTCTATATAATTACTCAGAATAGGGGCTNGATATTATTTTCCTGATTTTCGAAAAAGCCCCTATTCTATATAATTACTCAGAATAGGGGCTTTTCTGAAAATAAAAGAAAAAATCACAGAAAGTGGTATATTTCCACTCTACTAATTACACAGAACACGAACTTACTATTGGCATTAACGTATTACCAATACAAACTGAAAATACAATAATGGGAAGGGCTATGAAGATCAGGGAAATTGTGGGGTAAAATCACAAAAAATACACCCACAAAAAAACAAAAACACCTCAATTTAACATTTGTCCACCCAATTTCGCAATATGTGCCCACCTAACCTACCTGGACCTAACCCCACAATGAGCAAATCACTATTTTACATTTTTAATATAACCTAGAATGGTTTTAATCTAACATAGGATTGTAGGGTGTTAATCTAACGAAGGATTGTAGAGTTAATCTAACATAGCATTGTAGGGTTTTTATCTAACCTACGATTTTAGTCTAATCTAGGATTTTAGGGTTTTAAAGTAACAGTAAAACTCAGTAGGCGGCTGGTACAATTCCACTGTCCTCGGCCAATTCAACTACCATCATGCAATTTACCTCACTCGACAAAACATGATGATCTATTAAAACATCCAAGTAACACCCGCCACATAGCCGAGTATTACACACAGAAACACTCTTAATAGCACACACCATTCTACAATCACAAGACTTCACACGGTCGGGTTCGGACGTCTCAAACCACGCGCACATAATAATCCACTCACCGCGATTTGCACTGTATCCCATACAATGGCGTACTAAGCTATCGTCTTCACGACCACATCCGATAAGTGGCATTAGCACACTTACATGGCTATTCATCATGGCGTCCGACATAAACAATGCGGCCAAAGTTCTACTTATTTCACCATTACGCCCTCATCAGCATTAAAAAGGTAAGCCGTGCAGAACTCATTTATGTAGCTGTTGTGGGTCTGCGACGTTTCCTTCAGAAAAGCCCCTATTCTGAATAATTACAGTGTATCGCAGTTTCGTAGGCTTCCGAATTGCACTTGCTGGCAGTTGAAGAGAGACTATTTTGCCCTTTTCATGAATTTTTAATATGTAAATGGTTCTATCCTTCCAGCCAGGCGAACCCTTACGCTGTATTCTTAATAGTATTTATGGACACACTGAAATCAGACACTTAACTTAATATTTCATTAATAAAGAGTCAGTCGAGACTATCTTTGTCTGCTGATGGCCGATGATGAGCAAGGTATTACGTACTGTAGTGCACCACGTGTAGTCCTTGCTGCAACCCCAACAGGAAGCTGACTTTGGCCCTTGTGTGCACTTTGCCTTGCTGGTGCTGGGCCCGCTTGCTACGCTCCATTTGTGGTTACTTCCAACTGAAACCCTGCTCAGTTTCTGCAACCTCGTGCAAACAAAGCTTAGCAATGGCTAGTAAATTGCACCTAAGAGACAACACACCATATTTGTGTGCACTCACTTTGATCATATTTTGCATGAGAACTATTTCTTACTTGGTTTTACCAACATACCTATTTTCTTCCTGTTTTATTCATATTAATTATAAATTAAATATTGTAATTTATAAAAAAAAATATATAATTAGAAGTCTAATTTTAGCAAAAATTAGATATTTTTATGCTATGTATAAAATCTTTGTGATACATCATATATTTAGGAATCAACAAAACATATCATATATAGGATGATTTGGGTAATTATTAAGTTTGATTTAAAATGTGTGAAGATACTGTGAATAGACTACAGCACCATGGTTGGTCCTCGTGGCGCCCTGGCAGCCGAGGGCACGTGCCATCTAGTGGTTCGCTCAGGCCTTGGTAGCCCTGGATGACACGAGCTTGTGGCTCCTCCCACCCTGTTTGAATGGAAGTCAGCTCGATGTTTCATGACTGGTGCCCGTTGTTGCAGCGATGGTGGTGTAGGACCTGTGTGCACTGCCCAGGGATGCAGCCGCCACCACTCGCAAGCACAGACGTGCATTGTTATATTGGCGATATGTTGGGAAGACAATGATGGTTAGGTAAAAAGTCTGTGCAGTAAAAATGGTAAAAGATGTAAAAAAAAATCTCGGTGTTAATGCAGAAGAGCAGGAAAAATGTTACAACATATATGTAAATAGCTCTGGAAAAGTGAATTCATGCAAATATGCTCCACTCTGTTTCCCAAAGCAGGAGCAAAGTAAATGCAGAGGGCCTCACCAATATACCTGCTGCGTTTATATTTTTCACATGTAGCTGGTGGAAACATATATGCAGTTAAAAAAAAAAAAAAATGTTATTATTATTAAGGAGCAGATATTTGTAGATTGTGTGAATTCACTTTTTTGGTAATCGGTACAAATTCCCAATAATTGTAAACCTCATGTAAATGAAAACAAAAACCTGCTACCATAACCAACATACTACAACCAAAAACTCACTTTGTAACAGAAAGCAGCACAAATATTTACAGTATAAAACAAAAAAAATTGCACATTCGAACCAAATACTTGTTGCATTATAAGCATACCAGTTTATGTGTAAATTGGTTTTGAGATTAGTCATATGTATTTACATTACATTGTAATTTTCTTATCACATTTTTGTAAATAGTTAATTCAAAGCTGTGTGTTACAATTATCATTAATGTAATTTTTATAGACTACCCTTTCATTTTATAGATTATATATATTTAAATACTTAAATTGTAACTTAATTAAATTTTTTGTTTAATTTTTTTTATATTTTAATTTTAGTAATGTTTGAATTGTATTTTTTTTCATTTATGGTTTTAAATTTTTGGTTTTAGTTTTACTTTCTTCTATTTGTTTGGTTTCTGTGTTGCTTTGGTGGTGTCTGAAACTTTGCATATTCGTTGGCACTAGACAGGTCCTCGACCTGGCCGGAAGGACGTGTTCTTCTCTGAACTTTTGCTCCTGGCAGATTTTGCCACCTGAGGTGCCATCCTGACGTTGGTTACATGCTTATACCATTGAAAGCCTGTATATATATTATACCATGGTCAAGTTAGGCAGCACAGACATTTGTAGAAGAGATCTGAATGCTGATTAAATTAATTTATATTTGAGTGAGAAGTATCTATGTCTGAAGACACTATTTTGTTCCATTCATTTTGGTATGATGATGCAGTTGGATGCACCAACATGGCGTTTTCACATTAAGGTAGTCACCTAGTGAGAGGCAAGTTTATATGACTGAGACAGCAGTTGACCAAGCGCTATGGGCAATGCCAACCTGCGTTTGTGAAGCAGTGTCGCCTCTACTTGCAAGGTTGCTGTTGGTGATTTATCAGAACGTGACTTGAATTTTATTTAACGCAACTCGTAGCAAAGTCCAATGTATACCTCTACCGTAGTTTCGCATGTATCCGGTTCATATATTTTCATATGTAGCAGTCTGAAAAGGCAGTTTTAATCTATGTTGTAGGGCATTAAAATAATGTTTCCACTGTGCGTAATTGAAAGTACAATTCCGTCATCATCTGGAATATACTTTCTTTTCATAGATAAACTTCTTGGGGGCACGTTTAGTAGTTTGGTCAAAAACACGTTTATCATCTACAGCACACCCCATACATAGAATATCCTACCAGTCACTTGACCTGAACTCCACTGGGCATCTTCGGGAGGAATTGGGCAGAAGAGAGAGAAAACACTAGATTTCCAGTAAAACAAAATCAAAGGAGGTGCTTCTACAAGTGTGGAACAGCATTGGACCCGATGTTACTGCGAAATTGGTTAATTAAATGCCAAATAGACTGACAAAGGTTATTCACAGGTAAGGGAAGCCAACAAAGTACTGAGGAATTTGCCACAATATGCTGATGCGCCTATATTTATGCCCAGCATTGATTTGCACTTTTAGACAGATGATAGTCTTGTGCAGTGATTAACGTGGTTTAAGTGTTCGGTTTTGAGGAAGTAATAGCAGAAATGGAAAATAGAAGATAACAATTCAGTTTAAAAAAATATAAATTTACCAATATCTCAGAAAGCTGGAAGACAACCATTAAAATGCATAGAGAGAAAAGGCATTGACTTGAATATAAGGAGGCAATTCTTGAAGTGATAAAAAGAAGGTAAAATGAAACTGATTTTTTAAAAGGTTTATTTTGTAAATTTGAATGATTTAATTAATGAATGTATAAAGCCTCATAATTATGTTGTTCAAAGTTTATTTTTGATAGTATTTCTATTGTTGTTGCATTATATTTAAATACTCTATAAATCTCTTATGCAAAGTTTACTTGATATTTAATTGTATATTTACTGGTTTTTTGTATTTACACAATATTTTTACAATTATCTGTGAAAGTAAATAAAAAAGAAATAAAGAAAGCAAAGAGAGAGCTATGTGCTAGAAATAATGCAGGTTGGTTTTTTTTTTTATATTTTTCATTATAGATGTATATGAGTATATACTTAATTAAATTAATTTTCTTTGTTGAGTCAGGGAATTCTGACATTTTTGTTAGAAAACTCAGGGAATTTTTTTTTTTACAAATTTGTGTGTATATCCTGTGTAGGATGTTCTGTGCTTAACAGCTGTTACAGCAAAGTAAGGTTAGCAACTTGGAAGTGATACCTGAAGCTGGACTTGTTGACTGCAGATCAGGCTCCAGTATGACGGGGGTGAAGCGACGAGTGGACAATATTGTCAAGTCAGCTGAGGACAAACGGCTGTACCGAGCGCTGGAGCTCACCAACAACCTCAAAGTACTGCTGATAAGCGATGGTACTACTGACAAGTCGGCTGCGTCGATGGACGTCAATGTTGGTGAGGACTCAAAGTTTTTGTGTCAGTTGTAAGAAACAGTAGGTTTTTCTCTGTGAAACATATACTCTTTAGGAAACAGCCTCATTATATGTTATACAAAAGTTTATGCTAGACCCGAATCATTAGAATATCAGAAAAACCACTTAAATATTAAATGTTGTTAATGTTGGCAAAGAATGGCTGATTTATGAACAGTGATTAAGTGGAACAATTTTGAAGTATTAAATTTTGTAATGGATTTAATATCATTTAAAGGGTTTTTAAGTATCTGCAGTTAGGGTTTCCCAACCACTGGTGGGTGTAAGATGACTTAGGACACCAGCCTACAGTTTCAGTTCCTTTCAATTTAATGTCATTTTATAAATCTCTACAAGACAGTGTGGTTCCTCTCTCAGTTGTTATTGGTGAAGTTGTTATTGCAGACAATATTTACATTTATTAGGTGGCCAGAGTTTGTCTCAAAACCTAGGTGATATTTTTCATGTTGGGCAAATCAAAAAATAAGTTACACTAACTCGCAGTGAGAGCACGCTGTGTGTCGTGACCGTGGGCAATGCGGAGAAAGGGACAGTAACTGCTGAGACGTCCGATAGGAAGGTTGGGGTGGTTGCCCGTCGTGTTGTGTGTGCAGAGCGGGCTAGGATCATTGGCGCGTCAACTGGATGTTCACTCCAAATTGGAGGTGCGTGCAATGATCAGATTTCTATGGGCTAAACTGTTTAATTGCACGGACATTCATAGTCAAATCACTGCTGTATATGGTGAGCGTGCAATTTCTCGGCCAGGTATTGTAAAGTTGTGTCAGCAATTTGATGCCGGACGCACGGATATCACGGACGAATATCGTGAAGGCAGGTCCGCAACGTCCAGTACCGTTGCAAATGTTGACCGAGTGGATGCAATCATTAGTAAGAATCGGCGCATAAAACTGCAGGAAATTGCCAGCATTCTGAACGTTTCGTATGCCAGAGTGTTCTCCATTGTTCACGAGCACCTTGGATTTCGTAAACTGTGACGTTTCCAATCGTCACTGGCATTTTTGCAACGATATTCCGCGGAGGGCAACGAGTTTCTGCGGCGAATCATCACATGGGATGAAACGTGGGTCCACCACTTCACCCCCGAAACAAAGAGAACATCGATGGAATGGGTGCACACCTCATCACCACAACGAAAGAAGGTCAAGGTCCAACCTTCAGTAGGAAAGTTTATGGCGACAGTGTTCTTTGACATGGAGGGTGTGGTGCACGTGGAATTTATGCAGAAAGGCACGACAATCAACTCTGCTTCGTATTGTCAAACGTTGAACCGGTTGCGTAAAGTAATTAAAGAGAATCGCCGGGGAAAATTGAGCGCCGGTGTGATTTTGTTGCACGATAACGCAACACCTCACACCGCCCGCCAAACGTCCGAACTGCTGCAGCGATTCAAGTGGGAGGTATGGCAACATCGTCCATACAGTCCAGACTTAGCACCATGCAATTTTCATGTTTTCGGTAAGCGAAAAAGTATCTCGGTGGACGACAATTCCGAAACGCTGCGGAGGTGAAAGCAGCTGTCTCCGTGTGGTTACATAGCGCTGGAGGAGATGTCTACGCATCCGGAATCGAAAAGTTGGTTGACCGTTCCGAGAAATGTTTACAGTCTCTTGGGGCTATGTGGAAAAGTGAACTTACATTGTATGTTGTCATAGCCGTTTTGCCTATGTATAGGTGGTTTTATACATGGCCATAACGTGGAAATGTAACTTATTTATTGATTTGCCCTCGTAACTTCCCCATTTTACATTTCTGCCAGCCTCTTGCCAACAATCAATCCTTCTGCGAGAATTAATTTCACATATGAAACACAGGTTGATATAGGAGATTGGCAAACCTGTGGCATTGGTCACACTTGTTCATACCTAGACTTTTATATTTATGCCATGTGATACCTCTGGCTTACCTGATAGTGCTTCAGAATGGTTTAACTCCATTTTATAACCAGAGTGTTAGTGGTGCGTGACATAGAATCAGAAGAGGTTGTAGAGTGGAGTACATTAGTACAATGAGTGTGAATGTCATCATTGAATTGCGTTGTCTATAATTTTAGGCAATTATATTGGGTGAATAGGAAATAGAAGTACACAATTTACTTTTGTGGTAGTAAATGTGAGCAGTGGCTTTGTTAGACTGGTTCCCTACATGCAACCAGTGAAAATTAAGTTACGTAACAGAAATATTCCAGAATGTAAAATTTGTAATGCAATATTGACAATAACGTGACATGGCGCAGCCGATGATGGTTTGTAAAAGCTATTCAATTTTGACCAACTGAATGTTGGCAGCAGTCAATGTTACAAACTATAATGCTGTCTGGTATCATGTTAGTACATTCCAATTCTCATATATAAAACAATACACACTCAGGCACAGAACATGGTAGTATCTATACAGAAATCTTTAAAATATTGTACCACATCAAGTATTTCAAACAGGGAACCAACACTTGCAGGATGCACCTAGTGTGGTGTTGGACCACCTGCAGCTCAGAAATATGGTCGGGCATGTATCCAAACAGAACCGTGATTCGTCGCTGAACACCACTCATCGCCGGTGTGCAAACTGCTATGCTGCCTGTTCCCAGGAGGCCACGTGCAGGGGCGGCTCTTGTCGATGGGCGCAGGCGCATGTGCCCTCCCAAATAAAATTTAACATGTCCCAGCAAATAAATGCTTTCTTATAGATCTTTCTTTCATAATTTAAGTGTACAAGTAACGTATTTGGTCGTTAACTTCTGTATCGCTATGTTGCGAATAGTGTCTCCTTAATTTCAGCGCGGACAATGGTTTTCCTCGCAGTTTTGGGGCACAGACGGTCTGTGCCCACACTGCTGTGTGGTTTTTCCTTGCCAAAGGCACACGAGACGTCTCTGAAATATCTGAAGTGTGGTAGATTTGGGGCACAAGCCACCTGTGCCCATGCGGTTCAGGCAGTGCTGTAACAGCTCAATAGATGGCATGTGCGTCTCGTCTGCGATACGTATTTAAATCTATAGCAGCAGTGTACTTTCTGATATAACACATTATGTACTGTTATTGTTGCAGTATTATATTCATTGCTTGAGAATTTGTGAATATTTATAAAATAGTGCATGATATCATAGTTTTTAAGGTTTGTGTATTATTTAGTTTTGATGTTTATACACAGTGTTTCTTGCTGTGTTAATGTTTGTCTGTACAATCGGCCGTACCGGTGGATGTGGATGTGTCTGAATATCGACGTTGAGTGACGTCACATTGACTCAGTCTGAATGTGGTCTGCAGATGCATTGTCCGAAAGTGACTTTTCAGAATATGTCACTAGATCGCAATAAATTTGGCACATTAGTTGTTACGTGATGATTTTTATATTGCTGAGTTGTTGATTATTCAATGTTTGTGAGATGAGTGATTTGAATTTTTGTTTATCTTTACGATTTAGGCCTTAACTGTTTTATTTTAAATAAGTTCGGCAACTGACATCCAAAAATTTTCTTTAAAGTTTACAGCTTAACAAAATTTTCATCCTTCATATTAACTAGTTCAGACAGAGTAGCATTTCATCTCGTTTGTCATGAGAAAACCCACCTTTGCAAGTCCATTGTTTATATTTACAATGTGAACATTTCACGAATGCATGTGAAAGTATTTGTAGTCTTATTTTTCTATCATGTTAGGACACAACTTGGAAGGAAAACTCACTTTTCTGAATGCTTTGACATGGGACATGGGAGGTTGGGACAGCGACATGACGTCAAAGGGTCACATGCACCAATTAGCGTATCCTTGTTTTAAGACACAGGTTGGGATAGCGCAGTTGTAGACAGGCCTTTACTGAACTTACATATAACATGCTGTATTCATTCAAAAAACAAAGTGAACAGAATTATAACATTTTAGGGTAGCAGTTATTGGATCACGACAGGCATTAAATTAAAAATTTTGGCCCTTCAAGAACACAATTTATTATAACATGAACCTGTCACTCCCAAAAGAGGAACTATACTTGTTATTTGAGTAAAAAATCCAGAGAGACATTTGCTTAGCAGGATAGCATTATAAAACCTTGTTTTATGGCTTTTATTGTGTTCTTTTTGGCTTTGACGATACGTGAGCGACTACAGGTGGTGTCGGACTAAATCATTTGGATGACAAGGTAGAAAAACATTTAGGGAAGAAACTGCATTTTCAAAATGAAATGAAAATGGTAATGCTGTGGCACTTAGGTATAAAAAATCAGTTATAAGGCTTTCACTGCTAGTAAGGCCTTATTCTGTGTCTTGCACTTATGAATGATGGAGGGGCATGTATGCCCCCTAGTGGCACATCCGCGCAAGCAAACCACATTTATTGCAAATGGGACACATGTCGAGCTATGACAGTACTGTGTGGCAACCTTCGTTGTACTTGTGCAATTCGTTACCTTACCAGTAATGTCCACGTAGTTTATTTGAACTACACACATTTGTAAAAAAAATTATTACCATGAACAAATTGCACAAGTTCAGTGAATACGCATCATGATCCGATGGCACATTCAACAAGCCTTTGCCCAGCTCAACGAGTTTGAGAGAGGCCACATCATCGGCCTCCATGAGGCAGGTTGGACATTTTGGCGCATTGCTCGCCACTTGAACCGTTCTGCCTACACTGTGAGTCGGTGTTGGACGAAGTGAAAACTTAAAAAAATATTACAGCAAAATGAAAACAGATATTGCTAATTGTTTATATGATAAACACAAATGAAATACCTGATGAACTTGAAAACTGACATCAACAGGAATGTTTACTTATCATATTGCGAAAGGAAACATCACAATGTAAGATTTATTTGATGTTAGTAATTTCAGGACATTTATCTTAATATATCCACTAACGTACAGTGTAAAGATGGAAGCTTTTCTTTTACACTAAACTTCCCTTGTCTGTCATTGTCAAAAAACAAACGTCTACTTCGACTCCAACGCTTGTATCAATTGCCGCCAGTGACAGCGCTGAAATTGTTTAATGCTCATTGTGTTGCTGTATTGTGAATACAGCTGAACTTACATTGTATGCTGTGTGTGGCAGGCCACCTTAGTGACCCGAAGGAACTTCCCGGCCTGGCCCACTTCCTGGAGCACATGCTGTTCCTGGGGACGGAGAAGTACCCCTCAGAAAACGAGTACAGCAAGTTCTTGTCGGAGCACGGAGGGGCCTCTAATGCTTGCACCTTCGCAGACCACACCAACTACTATTTTGACGTGGTGCCCGAGCACTTAGCTGGGGCTCTTGACAGGTACAGTAAGATGTCCAACATTGACACTCTTAGAATTTTCTTGCTTACTTTCTAGCAAATTAATCTTGTTAGTTGCTCTAAGGCTTACATTTAGGTGAAAACTATGGCCCATGGTTAAATTTAAACTTTGGAAAGCCACTTTTGAATTCAAATCTGAAGAGTCTATTAACAAAATATCTACTATCAAAATATTAGTAAATACATGAGAGAGTAATTTTTTCTTCACATGTTTTGTGCTTATAATTGATTTTTCAACTGATATTCAATGTGACTATACAAAAATAGGATAATGATTTAGAGCAGTATGTTTTGCAGCTAGATTAAGATTGAATGGCGCAAGGATTTACTGAGCATCATAAGTCCATGTTTAATCATCTCCGGCATATGCTATGTCCCTCCTGGTCGTGACACTCCGCTCACGTCCTGGTATCACTGTTACTATATATTGAGGTAATGACTATTGTCTATGTAGGTTATTTTTGCCTCGGCTAGTTCATTCAATCAATAAATAAATGGTAAATTACTTGTTCTGCAGTGACTCGTGGCGACAACACAACACAACTGGAGATGGTTGCTTCTCTACTCTTAATGTAGAAATGTAATTCGGAAATTAATAAATTGCTATGGCAGCAGTCCGTGATCAACGCATGCTCCCCGGTAATTGTACTACACTACCGTACACTGCGTCGTCATGACGAGTATTTGTTTCTATGATACACCGGCCAGGATAGCAGTATCTCACTCGCTCCTCGGAGAAGCCCACTTCCTGGTTCCATGTCTCACCAAAATCCTGCCCTCCTAGACGGAGAAAAATTTCTCCCCCGCATTTTGGCGCGGGAATATCTCCTTCCCCTCTCCAGGGCGAGCCGATGCTCCCCTCCACTTGTTTCTTTGTGCTTTTGGTACTCCGGGAATGTTTTGCGTGAGTTTGCCAATACTCTATACACATTTATTTGTAATCAATTTCTTTTACACTAATTTAATATTTAAAGTTACCTGAAAATCTTGATTATACATACACATACATATATTTATTTGGTTATAACTAGAGACCCCAGAATTTCTTGAGTAGCATGTCCTAAAATTCTTGAACAAGAGAGGCAAAAATTCTTGAGTGAAAACACAAAAATTCTTGAGTAAAATGCAGATTTGTTTAATGCCAATAATACGTATTTTAGGCAAACAAATTGGGCATCAAAATTAAAAAAATTACAACAAAACTAAGTACACAAACATATTTTATACTTTTAAAAATCTCATAAAAAGCTAATTTAAGAAACTCACTAGACATTTCTAAAAGTTTTAGATGTTAGAATTGTTTTATAGTAAAACTTTGCAATAAGTAGTTGCAAATATAATGTTCAGCATGCTAATGTGTACACATCTCACTTGCAGGCCTAACAAAAAAAATAACTAGTTTTAAAAAATGTTCGTAGAGATCTTTTGAAATAAGTTTCTAAGAAGAAAATTATGATTTCAAGAAATGTCATAATTTTCCTTCATATGCATAGGAAGAGAGATGTTCAAGATTGGTCAGACTCATATTTGTCCTGTTTGTATGAACACAAGAAAATTGTGAGAAGAATCGCTCACAGTCCACATTTGACACTGACATCCAAATAGCTGTTAGGGCTCCCACCACAAAGGCCTTGTGGTCATCTGCCATGGATTTCAGTTCTTCCAAGACATTTATATTAGTGTGTGTCTTCAATTTCTCTATGAGCTTCATGTACGCATGTACCATATTTTATCGCATATAAGTCGCACATTTTATGTAAGAAATTTGTTTGAAAACTAGAACTAAACTGTAGACATTTTAAACATAATACTGAATAATTAGTTCATTTAAGTATTTACAGAAAAATTTGTGTTTGCCGCTGTCATAATATAATAGCTGGGACAACCCTTCCAGACCTGCAAAAAAAAAAAATTAGCTTGTATGAATATAAACTACATGGGCAAACTGTTTAAATTTCATTTAGAAACAATATTTCTATAACGGATAGTCAAACTTACCATATTTACACGTCTTCGTCGGAAGAAGAATCAGAATGGAGACTTCCACCATGGCTGCTGCTTGTTAAACATCGCCATCACTCTGCCACATGCCGTCGTCTTCTATTCCATCAAGGGAATTTGATATTCCTGTCTTCTTAAAACGTTTTGCAATGAGTTTATCAGAGATGAGGGACCAACTCGTTGCAACCCACTCGCATATTGGTTCCGGCGACGGCCGTTTCACTCTTCCTGTTGGCGTATGCTCGCCTTCCGCACTGACAATCCATTAACCATACAAATGGCACAGATTGTCTTATAAAGGTTTATTGATGCACATGTCCAATGGCTGCAGAATAGACGTAAGCTACCTGGAATAACAGCCATATCAGTTTTTCCTTCATTTAACAGTTTGTTTACAGGCTCCACCAGGTGCCCTCGAAAACTGTCCAAAACCAACGAAGCTGGTTGTTTGAGTAATGCTCCAGGCCGGTTATTCCACACGCACTTTACCCAGTTCTTCATTAAAGTTTTGTTCATCCAGCCTTTATCTTGCACACACACATGTACACCACGCGGGAACTTTCCTTTTGGCGGTGTTTTTTGGCTTGAAAATTACATATGGTGGCAATTTCTCCCATCTGCTGTTANTTCCTCCCTTCTGCTGTTATTGCCAACATCACTGTACACCGTAATGTTTCGTTGCCGGTTGTTTTAACCAATACACTTGAGGATCCTTTTTTAGCTATTGTGGAATTCCTTGGCATATCGAAAAAAAACCGGCGTTTGGTCAGCGTTGCCGATTTGCGACAACAAATATGCTGTGGTTTTCCTCTTCTCAATCACAAACTTGTTGAAATTTAATATCTTGTCAGTATAATCAGCAGGCAGCTTCTGACAAACTGACGTTCTCCTTCGCATTGACAAATTATTGCGTCTCATAAAACGCACGACCCAGCCAATCGAAGCTTTGAAGCGACTGTTATCGATTTTGTTTTCTTTTGCGATTTTCCGAGTCTTTATTTGCAGCATGTCGTAGGAAATGGCACATCCATTATTCCGTGTCTTGCGTACATATTCAAGCGCACCCGTATCAATTTCCGGGATCTTGCCTTGCTTAGCACCCGAAAAGCTTTTCTGTTCACGTTTGTATTGATAAGTTCAGTTTTCTGCTTCCTCCAGCCTCGCACTAACTTTTCATTTACTCTGAATTCACGGCCCGCGGCTCGATTTCCATACTCTTCAGCGAACAAAATCACTTTCAGTTTGAAACCTGCGGTGTAGGTACTTCGCTTTTCCATCACAAAATTCTGTCGCACTTCTTCACTCCCACAACATCAAAACAACACTAGGTGCGGCGCAAAGACTATATAAGAGAAATACCTGTAAGTCAAGGCTAACATTTGATACCCAAGAACCAACGCTAATGTGCTGCTATCTTTGTACATTCCACAGAAAATTTTCAAGAATAATCGATTGTAAGAATTGATTCCTTGTATTTCATTTGATTCTTTTAAAATTTATTTTTCTGTTGAGGATTGCGAAGGGAATTACTTCACGGAAATATTCAAATGCTTTTCTATATTTTGCACGTTTATTTAAAACTTTCAAAGATAAACTGCAGAAATAATGGTTAGGCTTTTGCTTTTGACATACATAGTTAAAAATACTTTAGATATATAAAAAGAAAGCTCGATAAAAAATTTCTCGTAAAAATGTCACTTTAAATTAAATTACATGTTTATAAGTTATTTCTTTTTTCCAATAAATATGTAAACTTTGGCATTCAAGGCTGCGTCTCGAGTGCAATATCTGTACATTCCAAACAACAAATTTGCAGTGCACTGTGACTGCGCTGTAGGCCTGTAGCTACACTTGGCAACACCACTTGCTTGCAAGGACACAGCTGCCACATGACCTTTGCCAAGGTCGCATGCATCAGCCACCCGTGGATTTACAGGATTTACAACCACGATGAGCGTGACCTATAATCAATAAATATTATAATTTTTTTTTTAACATGCGATAAAATACGGTACACCCTCGTCAAGTTGTAAGTCTCGCAGAGATTGAATTCTTGAAAATAGAACTTGAAGTCTGGTACTGCTAATTTCCTGGGTCAGAATGTTTTGCTTGTTAAAATGTATTGCGTAACATTTTCAGGCGAAACCATTACCTTTGAAATACAAGTGATGATAGGTATTTTGAGCAACTAATAATCTTGATAAAATTTCTACGTTCGCCAGTAGCACTTTAGTTTTATTTGATCTGCGTCCGGCGTGTGAAGGCAAGCGCGCATGGCTGAGAGAGAGATAGGATGTGCTTCTTCTTTTACTAGGCAACAACTTCCCCTCTCGAACGCTTATAAGAGGAGGAAGGAAGGAGCGTGACTGAGAGAGAGAGGATGCTAGGTCGCCACGCTGGTTGCCAGGTAACCACTTCCCCTCTCATGAAACGTGTAAGGGGAGGTAAAAAGCTACACTCGCATGTTGCAGTTCAACAAAATGTTGGGTCAGAATAAATAGTTTTTAAACTGATTCCACTGTGAGTGGAAGCAGAAACTTTCTGAACTAAAAGGGCTAAAGCGTTGATTTTTCTGCTGTAGATTTTGGGGAGGAGGGGATGCCTAAAATGGGTCAGGGCGGAATTTAAAAACCGCCCGTTTCGCAAACACGCTCTGTACACAATCATGGGGTGGGATTTGATATTTGAGATTGACCAGGTGAAGACAGCAATGTATTACAAGGATAAAGCATAAAATAGTCTATTATAGCTGCGAAAACTTGCGTCAGACCACAAAGGAGAAGGGAACAATGTGAAGTTACTAACGTGAACGTGGCAGGATAAGTTCTACAAATGGTGTGAAAGAAAATGAAAATTGATGAGAGGTGGGGTACCCTGAACCAAAAAAAAAAAGCAGGAGAGGTGACAAGATGAAAATGACGAAGAGGTGCAGAATAAGTGTGACTATATGGTCACACTGAACAAAGGAAATTACGGGCGATGGATTTTAGAAAACTTGTGAACATTAACACAGATTTAAGCGCACACAAGAATATTTTTGTCAGGAGGCGGCTCGTGATGCATCAAATCTTTAAACTTCAGATCTTAAAACTTAAAAAACGGAACATTATATATAGTAGGAAAATTCTACTTCAAAAAATTAATAGTAACAATTTGTGTTCTAAAAAAAAAAAAAACAAATTTTTGATATTATTAACAAAAAACAATATCTTATTCCTAATTGTTTAGGTGGCAATATGGTGTTTGTACATTATCTTAATCAGATTTTTTAAACACCAGTTTCAATTCTGGTCATCGTGTAGGAAAACCTCATCAGGATAATGTAACTTTTAACTATAGCCGTACCTTTGCCGTCTTTGCGTCTTCAATTGCTTCCAACGTAGTTTTGTGCCACTTTCCTTTCTTGACAGCTTCAACGTGACCGTAACTCCGCACGTGTTTCTTGACTCTGTCGGAGGTTTCCCACGTTACTGTTTTATTGCAAAAACAGCATATCATGACGTCTCCCGATTTAACCATGCCTTCTTGAGAAAATTGCTTTACTCTTTCGTCAATATTTATTTTTGGGTGGAATTTTAAAACAAATCAGATAGAACTCTGCAATCCGCAACTGTCTAAACCCGACTGAGTCACTCACGAGTTCAGACACATTCGTACGTCTTTCGCTCTCTCCGTAGCCAAGTGCTACCACTACCGCCTGTTGGCAGGCACATTTAATGATTTGTTGATTTATGTAAATTAGTTGAGATTCTCGAATGCATGTAAAAATTCGTGGATACAAGATAATTTTAAGAAATTCGCTAGTAATTCGAGAGTCGAAAACACCAAATAACAACTCTAAAATGCATTAAAGTCGTTCCCCACTATTTAAAACAGTTTTAAGATGTTTCGTGAGTCGCGAATTTCTCGGGTCTCTTAGTTGTCACTGGTAAGCTGCTGAAATCCTCCCTCCAAGGCAGATGGCGGTGAACAAAGGAGAGGTGGAGGGGCGAGAGCCCCGTTCGCCGCCTGGACAACACGTGTGCTGGCTCAAATGGCTGGCCCCTCATTTCACAGTTTTCAGTTTTCACCACACTAAACTAAATACAATTGATTTAATCTGAAAAATAATGCAATATCATAGCAGTTGATGAAATGGCACTAAAAATGATATGAAACAACAAGTACTTACATTAACATTATAAATTAAGGTGCCTGACATACATTAAATATACATAATTCCAAAGTACAGTCATCACACATAAAATCAATGATTTTTGCATGGAATATTAATTTAATTCAACAGTCGGACATATTCCGAATAAATTGATACCACAGAAGGATATCTGCAGCCACATTTGTCACCAGTCAATTACAAAAATGGTAACACTAAACACAGTCTACTTTTTATGAAGGAAAATTCATTATTTGGTGGCCTTTATTAAAAAAAATCTGATGATATTTGAAGAAAATATTGATTTATATGAATAAACACACATCTTCCAAACAAAGTGATCCCAAATAAGGGTATTTGCAACCTCCTTTATCGCAAATCAATTACAAAAACTGTAACATNCTTCCAAACAAAGTGATCCCAAATAAGGGTATTTGCAACCTCCTTTATCGCAAATCAATTACAAAAACTGTAACATTGTACACTGCCTACTTTTTCCCACCAAAAATTCAGTGTTTAATGACCTCTTGCAAAAAAACATGACAATATTTCAATGAAATATTAATTTATATTAACAAAAAGATGTCAACCAAATAAAATTATACCAAAGAAAGGTATCTACGACCTTTGTTGCCAATCAATTACAGAAATGTTAACATTGAAGAGACACTGCCTGTGTTTTTCCAACCAAAAATTCAATGTTTTGTAATGGATACATTCCAGATGTTTATTTATTTAATTGTGTTTGTCAATATTTATTTGGTTTGTTAATATTTAATTTGTCCTTCAGACTTTTGTTTATTTTGTTCCCCTCCTAGATTGATTGGTTTTGTAAATTCAGGTTCACCTTATGTGTTTTAACTTATTTAATTCTGTCTATCTTTGTTTCATATATTTTATAATCTTAATTAGTTGTGAAGTACTAAATAGAGATGTCTATGCTATTAAAATAATCTTCTAAGCATTTCAAAGAAGTAAAATTTTCATGTCTGCTTTGGCAGCAAATTTTAATGCCTTAGTTACAAATTTTAATGTGAATTGACACTGAGTTCCTAACCATTAATCTTGGATTTACAACAAATAACATTTTTCTATGACTGGGATATGCTTTTAAGAAGACTATTTGTAAAAAAAAAAATTGTGCCTTTAAGATGTTAATGATGCCACCGCCATATATGCCTACTCGATGGTAAAAGGTTTCTAATTACCGTTTGGCTACAGCATCCTGTCTGAAATATTGTGANCGCCATATATGCCTACTCGATGGTAAAAGGTTTCTAATTACCGTTTGGCTACAGCATCCTGTCTGAAATATTGTGATCTACATTTAATTTGTCTTGGTCAAGTATCTTATTTCTTGTGTGAAATTACGCTGACCCAGAAGCCCAATTTTGAAATCATGCTCATCTGAGTTAGTCACTGCCACAGCTATACTGATCTGAATTGGCTTGTGCCAAATTTGCCTATGTTGACAGAATCGGTGCTACTGCAGACGTGGGAACTGCAGATAATTTTCTGCTGATGTGAGAAACATAAAATGTATATTTGACAAACATAAAACATATCCCTATTGTGAGTTATTCTTCAGTATAAAAATAATTGATAAATCTTACCTTTATGAACATTGGAAGTTTCACCAAGTGGAAATGATGCTCTACTTCCATTGTTTTTTTAAACAGAGTTTGTAAGGTTTAGGTGAGAGGGTAAAGCCGTAGAGCCTCCACCCCACTCTCTCTCTCTTTCTCTCTCTCTCTTTCTTTCTTTCTCTTTCTCTCTTCCTCTCTCTCTTTCTCTCTTTCTCTCTCTCTCTTTCTCTCTTCCTCTCTTTCTCTCTCTCTCTCTCTTTCTCTCTCTGTCTTTCTCTCTTCCTCTCTTCCTCTCTCTCTCTCTCTCTCTTTCTCTCTCTCTCTCTCTCTCTTTCTTTCTCTCTCTCTCTTTCTCTCTCTCTTTCTCTCTTTCTCTCTCTCTTTCTCTCTTTCTCTCTCTCTCTTTCTCTCTTCCTCTCTTTCTCTCTCTCTCTTTCTCTCTCTCTCTCTTTCTCTCTCTCTCTCTCTCTCTCTTTCTCTCTCTCTCTCNCTCTCTCTCTCTCTCTCTCTCTCTCTCTCTCTCTTTCTCTCTCTCTCTTTCTCTCTCTCTCTTTCTCTCTTTCTCTTTCTCTCTTCCTCTCTTTCTCTCTCTCTCTTTCTCTCTCTCTCTCTCTCTCTCTCTCTCTCTCTCTCTCTCTCTCTTTCTTTCATGTTCCGCCATTCCACTCTCTCATGTTCAGCAAGCATGACATNCTCTCTCTCTCTCTCTCTCTCTCTCTTTCTTTCATGTTCCGCCATTCCACTCTCTCATGTTCAGCAAGCATGACATGTGTCATACCTGATGCCACAGTTGGAGCGTCAAACAGCAGGCAAGCCTGTAGACAACAGTTGTGTGGTGTNCTGCAGATAATTTTCTGCTGATGTGAGAAACATAAAATGTATATTTGACAAACATAAAACATATCCCTATTGTGAGTTATTCTTCAGTATAAAAATAATTGATAAATCTTACCTTTATGAACATTGGATGTTTCACCAAGTGGAAATGATGCTCTACTTCCATTGTTTTTTTAAACAGAGTTTGTAAGGTTTAGGTGAGAGGGTAAAGCCGTAGAGCCNCGCCATATATGCCTACTCGATGGTAAAAGGTTTCTAATTACCGTTTGGCTACAGCATCCTGTCTGAAATATTGTGAGCTACATTTAATTTGTCTTGGTCAAGTATCTTATTCCTTGTGTGAAATTACGCTGACCCAGAAGCCCAATTTTGAAATCATGCTCATCTGAGTTAGTCACTGCCACAGCTATACTGATCTGAATTGGCTTGTGCCAAATTTGCCTATGTTGACAGAATTGGTGCTACTGCAGACGTGGGAACTGCAGATAATTTTCTGCTGATGTGAGAAACATAAAATGTATATTTGACAAACATAAAACATATCCCTATTGTGAGCTATTCTTCAGTATAAAAATAATTGATAAATCTTACCTTTATGAACATTGGAAGTTTCACCAAGTGAAAATGATGCTCTACTTCCATTGTTTTTTTAAACAGAGTTTGTAAGGTTTAGGTGAGAGGGTAAAGCCGTAGAGCCTCCACCCCACTCTCTCTCTCTCTCTTTTTCTCTCTCTTTCTCTCTCTCTCTCTCTCTCTCTCTCTCTCTCTCTCTCTCTCTCTTTCATGTTCCGCCATTCCACTCTCTCATGTTCAGCAAGCAAGACATGTGTCATACCTGATGCCACAGTTGGAGCGTCAAACAGCAGGCAAGGCTGTAGACAACAGTTGTGTGGTGTGTGTCAAGCCAACCAGATGTTGATGTCGGGATGATGGAGATCAAGTCTTAATCCATTGCTTTTCAGCATGCATCAATTTTTTATTTTGGTTCCTTGAAAAACTTTCCATACAGGTTACAATGTTTTTCAATTATGACTTAGGGTTATATTCAATATTCAGACAGAGAACCCTGGGTGGCCTTACGGGCTGATTACTGTGGGTGCACCTTAGCTTGGAGGGAGCCGGTGTACAGAGTTGGCCCTGGTCGGGTGGCTGCAAGCTATGTAGGCGTCTAAGGCGGTGTGGTTGGCAGTGGATACTGGCTTACCACCTGTAGACCGGTGCTGTAGTTGACCGCTGGCAGGCTGTGGTAGGCGACTCTCCAGGCACCGTCCGGGGGTGGCTGGCGTGAGGCTGGAGTTGGCTGGTCCTGGGCTTCGGTTGGGGGTATCACTTGGTAGTGGGTCTTGGCGAGGCTTAGTCCTACAGTTAGTCCGAGCTGGAGGCAGATGACGACTCGATGCGGTGTCCCCTCCGTCTTCTGGGCTGGCCCAAATAAATGGCTAGGAGGGACTAAGGAGTGAGGTTCCTGCAGTCGGCGGGCGGCTTGTACCTGATCCCGAGCGGAGGAAAGGCCGACTGGGATGGGTTACCTGGCAATTGGTTGGCTGTAGGAGCCGTAGATGTCTTCTTATTGGCCCATCTAGTCCTTCCTTGTCATGTGAATGGCATGGGGTTAGGTACTAAGGGTCGTCGCAGCTAGAGTACCCAGATGCAATAACATCACGCCGCATCAGTCGTAGCACTCCAACCGGCGAATCTCACGCGGTGGATGGAGTGGGTTAGCTGACTTGGGGTGGCACCAAAGCTTCGTCATGAGCTGCTCAGAGGTTACTGGGTCACAACTTGTCAGACCTGGCACTCCAACTGGCGAATCTCATGCGGTGGATCGAGTGGGTTAGCTCACTTGGGTGGTCCAGTTGCTTCCTCGTGGAGTGTACCTAGTAGGGGGCTCTACCGTATAAGTGTGCCAAGTGCCTTTGCGCGCTGGGTCCACAGTATGGGTGGCCAGCGAATCGTTTGGTGTTTTACGACATACAAACTACCCAGTTAAGGGAGCCTGCATTACTACTCTAATATTGGCAAAAGTTTGGCAAGACCTGGTCACCTGCCGCTCCCTTGGGGGACGGCGTTTGCAGGGGGNTGGTCATCTGCCGCTCCCTTGGGGGACGGCGTTTGCAGGGGGGTTGAGTGGTTCAAATCGCCCTTGGAATCAGAACGCAGTGCATAGACTGGAACGTATTTATTCTCGGGAGAATAAACATGGTGGCCCGTACTANGCCCTTGGAATCAGAACGCAGTGCATAGACTGGAACGTATTTATTCTCGGGAGAATAAACATGGTGGCCCGTACTAACACCTAGGCTTTCGTAGTTACCTAGCAAGTGGCGGAAGTTACGTTACTAACAGGTAAAGGGGGCCTTTTAAAGCAAAGAGCAAGTGTAGAACAACTAATAAAGCAGTGTGAAAACGACTCAAACCCTACTGTCGCCTAATGTGGTCCTGAAGGGATGGGGATAAGCACTCCCAAGTTGAGTGGGTGTCTCGGGGGTTGAAGCAAACTTCGCTTATAGAAGATCTGGTTGAGCCAGAGAGCCCTAGCATGGCTATGGTAGGGCAAGCTGGGTTGTCAAAGCAGAGGAAGCCAATGCGATTACAACTCAACATCAACTGGTGTTCTCAGGGCTCGTCCGGCTCGAAGTACTGAATGGAGCCTTCCTTCGGTTTCCATCGGGTCGTTCGGGCAACTTCGGCCGGCCGGTTGCTCCCTGTGTGGACGGCGTCATCCCCTGCTGCACTCTGTTGCCGAGGGTTAGATGTGGAGTAGCTCTGGGTTGTGGGTGCTATCATGATGCTCGCTTAGGGGCAGGCCGGCTTCGTTCAGGTGGCAAGGCCGGGACGTTTGATCGACACATGTATTTATTGTTACTGGCAATGAATGGCGTGTGGTAATCATCTTCGGGGCGTAGCAGTCCTGGTTCAATCTCTAATGTGGGTGTCGTGGCTACCCACGGGCTGGGTTGAAGTCGTAGATGCATACAAGGTATATTGTCAGGTACGAGTCATGTGTCAAAGTATTTTTATAAATATTGTAACAGGTGGCCGCTCTGCGAGCGTGCGAAGCGTGGATAATTTATGGACGTGCGCTCTATCAGTTGCAACTGGAGAGGCAGCAGCTTTTCACAAAGGAATGGTTACAAAGCATGCCTGGTATGCCTATCAGGGCGCATGCCCTTCCAACCTTGGGCATCGGGTGTCTGAGATATCTGAAGAATTTTCTAGTGGTTTGCTGCCCTAATTTCTGTCATTATGACTTGGGTGTGTTGAACCTTCTATATCAAGTCCAGCGATAGTATAAAAGTGCGACAGGCCTCCGAGCCGGCAGTTTTATGAGCGTCAAGGAGTCTGGGCAATCGTGCGACGAGCGAGGAGAGAAACGAGTAGCGCCGAAAGTGACCAGCAAGAGGAAAATCTGTGACAGCGAACATCAGAGCAAGTGAAGTGTACGACTGCAGACTAAACTATTGGACTGGATGCGTGAGTGAAAGACATTACAAATGATGGAAACAAATGACTGAATGTGTGGAGGAAAAATGCCCATCGGATCAGTTTGCCTCGGTGCCCTTGGATTTTCCTCAGCCATGTCAGAGCCTGGTTGTCAGTCCTTAGCGTAAATGGTTTCCTCTCCAGGTGGTGCCGGTACTTTTTGAGCTCCCAGACGACGGCCAAGGCATTCCTGTTCGTTGCTGTGGTACAGTTGTTCGGCCTCGCCGAATTTAGCATTTGTGTAGTCCATGACTCGCTTGTCCTCCTTGTCGTCTACCTGGTAAAGTACGGCCCCTGCTCCTATCGTGCTCGCGTCTGTCTGCACCTACAGTCGTCAGGCGGGGTCGATGTGGGCTAAAGTGTGGCACTGGATGAATTTGTGCTTGATGGTATCGAAGGCATGTTGCGCCCTATGGTCCATCTGTACCGTTATTGTGGCAAGAGCAGGTCGGTTAACGGCGCAATGGTAGACTCAAACTTCTGTATAAAGTTGCGTAGCCAGTTGATCAACCCCACAAATTTCTGCATCTGTTTATGTATCTGTGGGGGCGTAGCCTTGGCAATTGGGTGAGTTAGTGACCCTGCCTGTTAACCATGTGGCCTAGGAACTCTAATTGCGGTGCTTCAATATGACACTTGTGGGATGAGCACTATAGGTGGTGGGTGTCCAGCCTCTCCGATACCAAATCCAAGCGACGGATGTGGTTGTCCCAGTTCTCTGACCATATGGTAATGTTGTCCTAGTATGCTATTGAAATTTAGTCTACATATCCCTTCAAAGCTGTCACCATCATGGATCAGCGCTGCTCCCATTTCTATGACTGCATCTTGGTCGTCTGGCCAGGTTTGTCGCAACCCTATCTCTTCCCGCAGCCCCGTTACGACCATGGCGATGGTGTGCGAAATATGGTCCCGCAGCTTTACCACTATTTCTGCTTGGCCTATAGTGTCGCCTTGTCCGTGATGTGTTGCCAGTTGTACTACATCCGGTTGTGGTCTAAGGACTTTGTTTGGTACCAGGTGGGGAGTTACGAACACATGGCTCGCTCCTGTATCTATCATGGCTGCCACAGGGCAGCCGCCCACTTCCA
This sequence comes from Clitarchus hookeri, assembly GCA_002778355.1. Taxonomy (NCBI): domain Eukaryota; kingdom Metazoa; phylum Arthropoda; class Insecta; order Phasmatodea; family Phasmatidae; genus Clitarchus; species Clitarchus hookeri. Next base: position 474,115 of record NQII01001127.1, on the reverse strand, counting down.
CCAGTAATCTCATGAGCCACGTTTCCTGGGTAGTTAGTTGATGTACTACTGGTGACCCTGCATCACTAACTGTTGGTGAAGGGGGGGAGGGGTTTGTGTGTCCCTCCGTCCCTCCTCCCTCACGTCCCCTTTCCCGACGTGTAGAAGTGTGTCAGTCGGTTTGGGCAATCTTGGTGCCAGTAATGTGTCGGGGAGAAGTGGGTGGGGGGACAGTGCCTGCACTGTGGAATCTGTTCTCTTTCCTCCCAGTTCGTTGAGCGTCCCATGGTTCGGTGCTGCTTCCATGGCCTGTCTCTCCTTGCGGATGGCCAGCGACAGGGCCGGGCGAGGGGTTACGGATGTTCCCTCGATCACTGTTCTGACTGCTTTTCTGAGCCTCCCTACTCTGGCTGCTACCTGTGTACTTGAGCCATTGTTGCATATTATACCTTGAGTCTCACTGAGAGAGGTTAGGACGATGACCATAACATTCTTGCAACGATAACCCCAGAAATTCAATCCGCTCGTGGGCAGAAGGTGGCATTAGTTCTGATAGGCTTATTGTGGCGGCAACAGCAGCATTCACAATGGCTCGCTTTTGCGAACCTCCGTGCACTCAGGTCATTGTCATTTGCACACTCAAGTGGGACGGGGCAAGGGAAGCGACGCAATGCAGCAACATGCAACAATATGATTTATAACTTGCCATCAGTGGTCTTGGAGTACAGCAATACATACTTCTAAAATATTTTCTTTATACACACATAAAAAATAAGTTACTTAAGTGGATTTCATAAGGAAGCAATAAATACCGTTGCAATGTGTGTGAAGAACTAAATAATGTATTCTGCCAACATTTCAAGTGTATTTTTACGTAGTTAGAAATTTTGTCATGGATAAATGAATACACAAATACAAATTTTCACTGTTATTCAACCAAACAAACATTTGATAATTAATCAAATATTTGTAAATTTTATTTTTTTAGACTTTTAACAGTTAGTTGTTTTTTTATAAAAATTGAAAATGAAAGCTTTGATTTTTGGTTATTATTTTGGTATACCAAATATTTGCTCAACCCTATTAATTGTAAGTAATTGGTTCACAGTTTCTTCTTGGTCTACATTTGTAAGCACTTAGTATGCCAGGTGTATTACAGTGTTTTTACCAACTGTTGAGATATGGTCTTTTCAGATTTGCACAGTTCTTCCTGTGCCCACTGTTCACGGAGAGTGCCACAGAACGCGAGGTGAATGCTGCCAACTCAGAGCATGAAAAGAATGTCCCCAATGACTCGTGGAGGTTTGATCAGTTGGACAAGTCAACAGCCAGGCCAGACCATCCGTTCAACAAGTTTGGGACAGGTAAGATTGACGTTCTTGTCTGTGTTGTGTTCATTTATTAGTCTTATCTTTTAATTTTTGCTCATTAAGGCGCTGTATTGAAGTCAGTATGATAAATATGATGGTCAGTGTTTTTCAACCGGTGCACGTGGCTCCCTGGTGTGCCAAGAATTACCACCAGGGTTGCCACAGAATGTTGCACAATGCATTTGGTGTATATTTTCCCTTTTACGTTTGTTTGATTTTTTCACAGTTTGTTTTGTTACATTAAATATACCTTAAAAGTTATATTAAAAATCAATTGAGAAGTTTGTATTCTAAAAAATGCTAATATCTAAGTAATATCCTAGTTTTTATGAGATATTTTCCATAGGGGAGTTGTAGAAAATATCAAGTTGGTCAGATTATTTAAAAAGGTTGAAAACCACTTATGTAGGTGTGTGTGTTCATTTGCAGTGAATAAATGATTCAATATTATATATTGTACCACTTTCATATTTCAGATAGTGGAGTAGCATGATGAAACTATGTACCCACTATTAATAATTCCATAGAACCATTTTTATTCACAGTTTTTTGTAACTTTTAATTTATTTGCGTAAAATTTTTGAATTTTGGAATAAAGTGGTGATATTGTGAGTGATGCCTAGAATTAGTTATGTGTGACAAATTTTAACTAAAGTAACTTTTGGAACATGGGCTATATCCGTGTCATTTCCTTAACAAAGTCACAAACTAAGATAGACTTATTCTTCCTGCCCGGGGATCAATCCCGATCACCTCACTGTCCCAGCACTGCACCTGGCAGTGCAAGTTTTATTCAGTGGGTGTTTGTGGTCCCTACGAGACCCACATTGTCCCATGTCCTCAAAGATAACACCAGATTTGTCTTTCATTTGGGGTTATGACAAGACTTTCACTTCCACAGGGCTCACGAAAATCCAACAAAATCAGTACTTATCTACTAAAAAAAATATCAACTCCAAACTAGAGGTGGCAATATTTTAGAAAAATGTAAAGGAAAGATAGTCAGGTTCTGTGACATAGAAGGGTAAACATTTAATTAAGGCAGGGCAATTCTTAAGGCAGGGCAATCTTTGACTACGTTCACTTGTTGCAAAGTCGTAGCTCACTTATACATAGTTAATGGTAGGAATAGGTCACTAGGCTTCAATGACATTGTAAAAAGGAGACAAGAAAATATAAGTACTCACAAGATTGTTCTATTGGACAAAAGAGGTGGACAAACACATTTTCCACGCGGATGCGTAGTTGTGACATGGCTAGCAAAATTATCAATGGCAAAGCAAGTAACGATTAAGTACAACAGAACAACAAGGTTACACCCTTCAGTGACTCAAAAATCTCTCTCTTCATTCTTCAAGAATGTAATTAAGGGTTAGGTATCCAAGGTCAGTAAGCCATTACGTTGAATTAGTTCTGAGCATAAATACTTCATGGGAGATTTGAACACAAACATATGAGCAAAATTATCAAGGGCAAAGCAAGCAACAATTAAGTTAGCCAAACACAACCGGGTTACACTCTTCATCCAATTTCAGAAAACGCTATTGGGTACAAAGCCTGCAAATACTTATAGGTTTGGTATCTTTAAACAAACTTTACAATAATGAAAGTATCAAATTGAATGAATTCCTTGAGACCAAGAGTGAATGCTTTACCAAAACCAAGATATTAGCCACAGCAAAGAATTTAAAAGGTTACAAAACCATCACCACAAGATCATAACATGGTTAATGAACACACAGCTGAATCAATACATTGTATGGTTTTAATTTCTTGCCTTACAAATGTGCTGTATTCCTTGCGAAGCACTGGGTAAAAGGGGAAATGCTCTGCTTTTCACATGGGACACTTGCGCTTCTCCTAAGGCGAATCTACTCCCAACCTCAACACTGAGGAAACAATTTAGTAGCTAACTAAACACACTATAACACTTTACACTTTGATGGTAGTTAAAACTATTTTAAGAAAAAGAAACAGAAAAACAGAATAAAAGGAGTTTGTAGCAGGTACGTCTGCACTGAGCACACGGAGTCTATGTGGGGNAAAACAGAATAAAAGGAGTTTGTAGCAGGTACGTCTGCACTGAGCACACGGAGTCTATGTGGGGAGCTCTAAGGGGGAACTGAGACAAGCGCGATCTCAGAACACAGAGTCTTAGGTGGTTGTGGGTCACTGGAAGGCAGGCGGAGGGCGCGGGGGGTTTCATGGTAGCGCCCCGGATGTTTCTCCACTGCATCGCGTCATACCCGCCAAGGCTTCTTTCGTCACTGTGGAGGCACATACCTTGGACTGGCGNATGTTTCTCCACTGCATCGCGTCATACCCGCCAAGGCTTCTTTCGTCACTGTGGAGGCACATACCTTGGACTGGCGGTCATCTGCGTCCGCATTGTCACAGGCTGCGGCGTGAAGGTACAACTCGGGCTCAACTCGGCTGCACATGGCGCTGGAAAGGCCGCTTGACCCACTGACACATTTCTCATTGATGCGGTGTCTGGCTGTCCTTCCCCTGACTTCACGGCCGGCTGGGCTAGTGAGCGGGGAGCGGGCTTGGCCATCTCCGGCGTGGACTCTGCTATCTTCGGCGTAGGAGGAGGGGTTAAGAGCACCCCCGCCGTTGATTGGCCCATGTCTCTTCTCCTCCTCGTGGGCAGCTGTACAGAAGCAGGCTGGCTTGGCAGTAGCTTGGGTGGCACTCATGCTGCAACTGCTTTCTTTCTCTGGGTATTTTTTCTCAATGTAGTTTCACTGCATTTTACGGGCTTTACTGATGCGTAGCAGGCTGTAACGCCTTACGACCTCTACAGCAGTAGCTTCGGCCGGCTCAGTTTCCCACTCCCAGTCCCCGGGCCTGTAGAGGGGGTTGCCCAGCAGAAGCTCACGTGGGGAGGTTCCTAATGCCTCGTGGCGGCGCCTTAATGCGTATAGTATATCTGGGATATATTGATCCCATTTCCGGCAGTTGTTTTGCTGTCTCGTGGCAAATTCGGCTCAGTCCAATATACCCTCCAGCTGTTGGACGGTGATTTCTTCAGGATTTGAGGGTTGCTTCCAGGTAACCAATCAACGTTTTGTGGTTCCCAGATGTACGCGGCCTTGGCCGTAATCTGTTANTTTGAGGGTTGCTTCCAGGTAACCAATCAACGTTTTGTGGTTCCCAGATGTACGCGGCCTTGGCCGTAATCTGTTAATCGTTGGAAACTACAGTGATATATACCATTAAAGTTTTGTGAAGTTCCGAAAATCGTCTGCACAGAGCCTCCCTGTTGGCAGATCAAGCCATCAACGACCGCTGAACAATGGTTGTTCCAAGCCACCTGCCTGGATCTGCTGGCCTTCAAAACAAGTTATGAGGATGATCATCTTCTAATTGAAGCACATGGTAATGAGGACACATCTTTCAAAAAGGTGGAACACAGCAAGTGGCTTGAAAAGTTTGATGATGCTTATTATAAGGTTATGTGTGTCGCCGAGTCGCTAAAGCAGCTATCAGTTTTATCAGAACAGCGAACAACCACCCAGTCGCATGTTCAAATCGCCCTTCCAGTCATCAAGCTCCCCACATTTTCTGGAGAAATCAAAGGTTGGTTAAAAGATTCCATTTTGTTCAGTACCTTGATTGGAGATAACAAGGATGTCAATAATGTGGAGCGTTTCACTTACTTAAAAATCTTTGATTTCTGGAGAACCATTATCTTTTATTCAGTCACTTCCAATGACCTCTGATAATTTTGACATTTCTTCGAATATGTTGATTAAATGGTATGATAACAAACGGGCCATCATGGCAAATCATATAGACACACTTTTGAAAGCTCCTGTGGCTACTACAGATTCAGCCCAATCCTCACGAGGCTGGTTATCTACTATCATTAAAAATGTAGCTACTTTGAAGACTTTGAACCTGCCTGTAGATCAATGCAATATGTTGCTGCTGCATTTGTTGGAGAAACACACAGACCAGGCATTAAGAAAACAATGGGAACTAGTGGTTATTGAACTTGAAATCCCTACATTGAGTGACTTTACATATTTTCTTAAAAAAAACACTGCACGTCGAGCGAAGTCATAATCTGTACATCTCAGAAGAATAGCCAGTCTAAATTGATTAACAATCACAAAGTGCCTGAGCAGCATCGTACTTCATCAGGTAGTTTATTTATAAGTCCCTTCCAGAAAAATGTTGCCTTTGTAAAGGTGATCATACCATCCACAGATGCTCTGAATTTGTGTAAAAGAACCCTGAGGCTCGGTTTTACAATGGCAAAGGACAAACGATTATGTATAAAATGCCTTCAAGCCGCTCACCTTGTGAAGAGTTGCCCATCGACCATATCTTGTCGACTTTGTAATGCTCGTCATAACACGATGCTGAATTTCCCATAAGATAAACCCACTACCACAGTGGAACATTCGGCACAGGATGAAGTGCCTGTTGATACACCTTCAAATAAGGACACCTTTAGTGTTCTCTCTTTCTTTTCCAAATTTTCGCAACTATTTGCTGTAATGCTATCCACAGCTGTCGCTTATGTTCAGGATGTTTGTGGAAACTGCCAGCCTGTTAGTTCTGCTTGACTCTGGCAGCCAAGCCAATTTCATTACGGAATCATGCTTGTCTCAATTAGGTATCAAGCATCAAAACCTATCAATTACTTTTGAACGTTTCTCCAAGTTAAAAAGGGTTCAACGAATTGTTGCCATTTGTGTTCAAGTTATGAAAAATCTTCATCCAAGGCTAAACTCAGTTTACAGCCCAGTTTTGCCTGATGAAATGCAGCATGCATTAAAGCTTCTTATCAAGACTACACAGAACTAGGCATTTGCTGATGAAATACAAAGATTGGCTGACCAGCAACTCTGCCCACCTGCCATAAGAAAATGATCTCCCTTTGTTGATGCAGAAGGAATCCTGCGTGTAGGTGGCAGACTTCATTATTCAGACCTAGCGTATGATGAGAAACATCCGATTCTCCTCCCAAAGTGCAGTTGCCTCGCAAAAGTTTTAATTGATCAGCTCCATGAAGATTTCCTTCATCCTGGGCCCAGCACAATTCAGTCATTACTGTAACGTGAATTTTGGTTACTGGGTGCATGAAATGTGATTCGAGGTCGTCTTCATAAGTGTATTCGTTGCTTTAATGCTTATCCGACAAGTCACAATCCTGCAATGGCAAGCCTTCCAGCCAGTAGAGAGTGTCAAGTTAAGCCATTCCTAACCTCTGGTGTTGATTATGCCGGGCCAATCCCAGTTACTATGGTGCGAACAAGAAAACCTCGCATACTGCAGGCATACATTTGTCTTTTTGTATGCTTGGCCACAAAGGTAGTGCATTTAGAGCTTGCTTGTGATTTGTCGTCTGAAACCTTTCTTGCTGCATTCCAACGTTTCATTTCCCATCGTGGGCAGTGTACTCACGTGCATAGTGACTGTGGTACAAACTTTGTAGGTGCTAATCATCACTTTTTAAAACTGCAAGAGTTCTTGGCTGGCAACAACAAGTGTCTTACTAACAAGCTAGTGGAAGACAAGATAGCTTGGCATTTTAATCCGCCATCGGTCCCACACTTTGGAGGACTCTGGGAGGCAGGCATCAAATCTGCTAAGTCTCTTTTGAGCAAAGTGGTGGGCAGTCAGCTACTGTCATATGAGGAAATGTACACAATGCTGACTTAGATTGAAGCCACGATTACCTCTAGACCCCTTTGTGCCATTTCCAGTTACCCAAATGACTTATCTGCCCTGACCTCAAGTCATTTTCTGTCTCTTGGTCCTCCTCAAGTGTTACCAGAACAGGACTTCACCAAGGAACCTACAAACAGATTGAACAGGTGGTCACAAATTCATCAGTCTTTCTAGAAACACTGGCATATTGAATAACTACTACAGCTTCAACCCAGGGATAAATGGCTCCAGAACAAAGACACCCTGAAAATTGGTGAACTGGTCCTAATCAGGGATAACAATCTTCCACCCCTCCATTGGCGACTGAGGCGCATCACCAAGATATTGCCTGGGTCAGATGGCATTGTGCGGGTTGCCCAGGCCCTCACTCAACAGGAATTCCTGACTAGTCCTGCAGACAAGTTGCGTCCACTACCAGTTAATTATTTTTAGATGTGCTCACTTCAAGGTGGGCAGGATGTTTATACTTGTGTATTTTGTGTGGTGTACATTATAGACAACATTTTTAATTTGTTTTATCCAGCCCACTCTTTGTGGATGCCATCTTGTCCACCATATTGACTAAACAGACAAATTAACAAAAGGTTGTTAGTTGTGCGCACTATGGCATCAGCATGTGTTGTTTCATTGTGCGCAATCGTTTTACTGTCATCGCAATCAACTATATATTATATACAGACCATTCTCGTCATCCCGTGCCCAGACAGTAATTGAACTTGTGATCATAGCAAAACACGGAGGCAACAATTCTTTACAAGTTAACATCTTGCTTAGAATATTCTCTTTGCTCAATACAGCAAAGTGGACAAAATTCCTCTCCCGGTTCTGGCAGAGTTTATTTTCCTAAAGACAAAAAAGTCAGGTTATCTACGGTGCGCCATAGTGATCGCTGAAGATATGGCCTTTGCCTTTCTGCTTCATCAGAAAAATATTTTAAAAGAAAATCTATTCAAATTTCAAAACTATGTCTTAAGTCTGTGTCGTATGTATGCACAATGGAATAAAACTAGTTTTACATATACAAATTAGTTATTTTTTGCAATTTCTTATTGTTTCATAATACAAAATTTTAAAAATTACAATAATGGTTTGAAGATAATGAAGTCACTTGTTTAAAAAAATTCATTTAACTCCGGACGCTTGGGGCCTTCTAGAACCTCGGAGCCCGGGGAAAATTTACCCTTTCTTCCATGTACCTAGTGTAATGCAAGAGCAGGAAAAATCCGCGATGACGTCATCGGTGTACCCCCCCCCNCCCAGCTCCCGGTACCAGTACCAAGTGGCCTGGAACCGACTATTATAGCTACTATACGAAACTTCAGTACAATGCAGAGATGATGTGTTTCCAAGAATAGAGACCACTTGCGATAGCATTTTCCATATTCCTGGTTTATTGCGAAGAGTTCACACACATATTCTTCATCGTTACCGTCTCTGTAATGAGGTTGGTGGTCGACACTTCGAACAGTTCCTGTAGAGTTGTTTGACTGTGGGTCAATAAATAATAGTTATAGGCTGTTCACGGTAAAGTGAGCACTTTTGAGGCCCTAGTTACTTTTTCCTTTCAGCCACTTTTTATCCTTCAACAACATTTTAAAATAAATATTGCCAAGTAACTAATAAACACAATATGCATATTCCACCGCAATTAGAAATTAATGTCTAAGGTTAAAATAAAATATATTTATTTACGATTATTCCAAATGAGAAGACTTTCAAATTGCTCACTTTACAGTCAATGCCTATAGTATTACTTCCATTACAATATTGACATAAACTATTAAGTTAACCTACTTAAAATAATAACCAGTGTTTCTTTTTTAAATAAATTGTAAACCTTCAAGCATGCTGTTATTGTAAAAATTGCACATTTGCCTTTCAGTGACAGTGTAGCAGATTTTTCAGGGTTTTAAATTGCAGACGTCTCCAGCTGCGGTGAAGGAGACGTGAGGTGGAGAAGGAGGAATAGCGAAATGACATAGTGGTTAGATGGGTGTACCCCGCAAAAAAACCTACTGGCTAATGGCAACATCTGCCATGTCTCCCAGTTATAAAAATTCATGCCGATCCCTCCGGGAATATAATCCGATTCACCATAGCTGGAGGCGAGCAGTCTTGCCACTATGCCACCATGGACCCTACTTGCATTTCAGTGGTAGTTTGTTAGGATGTTAAGGTAGATATGGATAACACATGAGACATGAATTGTTCCCACATCACATGGTATCATTAAAAACAGTAACATCATGCACCTACAGCAAATGTGTTGCTATGTGCCAGATGCAATTAATACTGGGATCATTATGATTTAATTGGTAGAAAACAGCGGCATTTTGCTTAAAAATGCAACAAATCATTCTTTTTCACCATACACAGTAGATGACAAATCCGTAGGGAACAACAAACAATGTCATACAGTTACATTTTTGAAATCCACAAATGTGGTGCCCAGTAGTAAAGTTTAGTTCCTTCTGGCTAGGATTCTAGGAGAATGAGCTAGGAGCCATCCATCAACTCGGTTGACGTCACAGGCGTAGGTCGCATCCGGTGGCCTGGGGCAGATATGTTATCGACAAAATAACTTGTTTCTCCCCAAAAATCACTTCAGAAATTAATCATTTTGCCCAAAAATAACTTTTTTTTTTAAATTTTTTTGTAAATAATTGTACAAATGCTTCGATTGAGTCCTCAAATGAGCAAGCAGATTCGAGGCTTAGAGCCAGGTCCAGCAGATCGGACGGATCAGTGGTCATGGCTCCTTCCCAATGCCATCATACACCCACCATCCTCCACCACCCTCACCCTACCTCTCCGCCCACCTCGACCACTCACTCTGCTCTCCCCACCAACTCTCACAAACCCACGCCTACCAAATCATAAATATAGAGGAAAAAGCAAAAAATTAAAAAAAATTAATTAGGTAAAAAATTTAGACTGATAACTCCGGCCAACATGTGGTATGTGGGCAACATTGACCTTAACCCCAATAATGTTGAACTCAAAAAATTGAGAAAAAATCGAAATAAACTCGTAAATTGAGGAACATATTAAGCTACTGATTCTGTCTATCATGTTGGATGTTGGTTATCTTGACCATAACTCCAATGACCTTGAACTCAAGAAGTTGAGGAAAAAATGGTAAAATATTTAAATAAACTCGTAAAAGTAGAAGTATTGACTCTGACCCCCTTACTATATGTTGGTGGCTTTGACTCCAATAACCTCATACTCGAAAATCGGGAAAAAATTGGAAGAACTTTCTAAAATTCGAAGAACATTTTAAAACACTGACTTAGCCTCACATGTTGGATGTTGATGATGTTGACCTTGACTCAAATAACCCTAAACTCGATAAATCGAGAAAAATGTAAAACATTTAAAGAAATTCTAAAAAAATTGAGGAACATTTATGTTACTGACTCCGATCCCCATGTTAAATATTGGTGACCTAGGCATCACCCCCAATAACCTAAAAAATAACTAAACTAAATTCTAGGAACAAATTACACTAATAGCATCGGCTGTCAAGTTGGGTATTGGTAACCTTAACACCAGTGATCTTGAATTTGAAAAATTGAAAAGAAAAATCGAAAAAACAACAATTTAAAGAACAAATTACACTACTGACTACGACCCTCAAAATGGATGTGAGTAACCTTAAATTAAAAAAATCAAGAAAAAATGCAAAAATTCTAAGAAATAAAAAAATTTAGGAAACAAATTACATTCTTAATGTGAAAAACCAAGTTGAATGCGTGTAACCCTAACGGTTCGATTCTCGTAAAGATGGCAAGGCACAGACACTCAGTGGTATGATGATCAAGCAGGCGACTGAACCCTCATTTATATGTACATTTCATTGGCTATATAGCCAATCGATCTGCCGACCTCCAAAAGCGGATTATTTACCTTATGTAACACACATTCTCTCTTTCCTTCCCCTCTACCCACACGCCCAGCACAGCTCGACCCCTATCAATATACACACATGCCACCAACCCACCACCCGACTCCCCACCCACCCCCTCACAATTAACGTGCCATAGCTCGAAAACCTCACAATCCCCATAGCTCAACCTCCCCAACCATCCATCTATGCCATCAACCAACCGCACGACTCTCCACCCCCCTTACTGTCTGAACACCTACCCCTACCCACTATGTGCCGACACACAACCCCTTCATCTCACTCCATCTAGAATCCTCCATTCCATTTACTCACCATAGTTCGACCGATTAGTCAGTTCCACTCCACCCCCGCCAATCAGTTGAAATACTTCATCTGAATACTCGCTTAAGTTCAACTCCTCTCCCCAACTACAACCATGCCACACACACACATACACACACACACACACACACACACACACACACACACACCACCTCACACTATAATCAATTTAGCTAGATCTATTTACTCACTATAGTTTGAACCTTTCCACAACACCACTATATTTCATTATCTAATCCGTCAGCTCTCAACACTTCACAGTACCTCGTGCAGTATCCAGAAACTCAGACATTTATCTTTCATTCTGGCTGTTACCAGCAAAAGATATCTCCTTTAACTACACTTTAAAGGATGGTAAATTTTTTTGAGAAGAAATCATCTGTCGAAGTTTATTGACAGAGTCAGATCCACCTTGTACTGGTGTGCTGGTAGCTAGCTCCATGCAGGCTATACATTTTTGATTTGGAAAGATGTCCTATTTGGGTAGTTTTGAGGGAATGTGGTAAGCAAGGAAGATAAACAATTTAAAAACAAAACTTGCAGTGTAGGGAACGTGAAGCGGACGTCACTCGTGCCCTTACCGCGAATTCTGACAGCGACAATGTGACATCGTAGTCCCAATGCACTTTTCTAGGACAAGAAGTCAGGCAAGGGCCCTTGGCCGGTGAAATCAGCTACAGTTCTTGTATTTCTCAAGAGGGTTTAGTGGGCTTGAAAAACCAATGGAGAACTTGAGTATAGGAATAAAGAAGCATACACATGTCACGCACAATTTTCCTATTCCATATTTGAAATAAAATATATTTTTTTCTTTGTTTATTTTTTTTTTATAACTACACGTAATTTGTTGCACATTTTTCACACCTAGTCATTCTTAAAAATAACATAAGAGCGAATGCATGAGACTTAAGTATGTCAACATTTTTGGGTTGTGTGGAAATGTGCCCAGGGATGTTTGACTACCCACTTCACAGCTTTTGGGTAGTTTCTTTCATTATTGTACATTTACGGATGTTTTGCACAAGATTTATAAAATAAAATAGGATCTACAGCGGAATTTGTATTATAAAAAACTCAGAGGCATTTTTCTGTTCTGAAACGCCTTGGTTCAGTATCTCCAGCATAAACACATCTTATTTGAGGCTCCGGAGTAGACGGAGGGTGACTGCACCCATGCTAACACAGGTGCATTGACGAAAACGACTGGAATTTGCTCGACAGTACGGCGACTGGACCGCTGCTGATTGGAAACGGATAGCATTCTCCGACGAGTCACGGTTTCAGCTGCATAGAACGGATCGACGTGAGCGTGTTCAGCGAGAAACATCGGAGAACAGACTCCCTGAATCCATTGCTGTACGAACTCAAGGCAGTGGAGGCAGTGTTATGGTCTGGGGAATGTTCTTGTGGTATTCTCTAGGTCCCATCTTCCGTCTGGTAAGCACTCTTTAATCAATTTGGTTATGAATCCATTCTCGGCGATCACGTCCACCTGTACATGATGACTGTCTTTCCTCGGGAGGAGGGGATCTTCCAGCACGATAATGTTCCTCTACATGGTTAGAAGTGTCCGCACGTGGCTGGAAGAGCACATTCAAGGCTTCAAGGTTCTTCCCTGGCCCCCAAACAGCCCCAATCTCAATCCAATTGTTTGTTAGTTTTATTGTGTTCGTAAGATCTTTTTTCAATACATAGCAGTACAAAGATATTGAACAAGTTAAATTACAGTATACAAAGTTTAAACACTTGTGGGACCACCTCGATCGTAGTGTTCGCCGTCTGTCTCCTCCGCCATGCCCCCTTCAACAGTTGTGTGACCCACTGCAGACAGCATGGCTCCAGATATCCGTGGAGACTTATCAGCACCTGACTGAGTCACTGCCAGCTCGTCCAGCTGCTGTCCGTGCATCGAATGGCGGTTACTCTGGATACTAGCAGGTGGTCATAATAATGTTATTCGACTGTGTATAAAAAAAATACATGTAAACTTTTTAATTAATATTTTACGTATTTTTATTAGTGTTTTGGAAAAAGGGGAAGGGGGTCTATTCACATTGTAAATGAAAGCTGAAATGTTTCGAAGGTTTTTTGTATCAGATGATTTTCGTATCAGATCTGTTTATCAGAAAATGTAACTTTATACAATATCAAGTTTTTTTAAACTAGAAATTTTAAACGCGGTTATCCTTCGCACACCACACATTTACCTCTTCTTGGTTTTCACCGCTCCCTGATGGTAGTAATCGTTGAACTATTCTTTGCTGTTTTAAAATGTGTAAATTTTGAGTTCGGAAAAACTGAAAGACGTATCTGCTACATGCTTTCAGATTACGGTCCATTACATATAAACTTATTTGCCAGTTACAACAGCAACCCATGAGCAATCGTTTTTAGCATGAAACGCCTGAAATCATACTAGCGAAATTCTAGAAAGCCGTTTAAATGGTTTGGAACTTTCAAACATGCATTGTGACATTCAGTTAAAAAGGCACGTGATGTATTAGAAAAAACTCTGCAAGAAACCACGCCGATCAAATTTTCTGTTATTTTAATTGAAACTTTCCAATCTGAACCAATGAAACATGTTTGTAATATAATGCGACCGTTTGCTTCAACGAAAACTTTATGCTGTGCCGTCCTGTAGCTGTTCCGCGGTCAACTGAGCACTCCTCAAAGCCCTGCTCGCTCGCGCATTCCTGCTCACTGTGTTTCCTTCCACATGCCACATGTATAGCGAAGGAAATGCTGCCATTGAACTGGCCACCAATATCCACAAGTCAGCCAGACGACACTGTCAAAATGTTACAACCCACACATGTTGCTATTTCGCTAGTCCTTACTCAAGTTTGTATAAAATATAAAGAAACCAATCAGAGTGGCCAACAATAAAACATTACTTTTTAAGTAAGAGATGAAATCACAGAATTATTTCTCCTAATTGACTGTCCATGTTACTCTAATAATTACAACATAGTCTCATAGCAGATATGTTAAAATATATGCAGTTACAGAGAAAACATATATTTTTCCCCGAGATTGTTTTGAAGGTGTTTAGTTAACAGTGAATCTGCTATAGACTGTTCACGGCAAAGTGGGCACTTTTGAAGCCCTAGTTACTTTTTCCTTCCAGTCATTTCTTATCCTTTAACCACCTTTTTAAATAAATATTGCCATGTAAGTAATAAACACAGTGTATATATTCCACCACACTCGGAAGTTTACGTCTAAGGCTAAAATAAAATATATTTATTGACTATTATTCCAAATGAGAGGGCATTCAAAAGTGCTCACTTACCCGTGAATAGCATATACAAATTGTGTAGCTCAAATCTTTCTTCCTTGCTTTGTAGCACAATTGAGGGGGCAGTAACATTTCGTTATTATATAATACAGCGGTTTGGATGTGCCTACATTTGTATATCAAGGAATGAGTGAACAAACTTGAAGAGTAACTGATAAATGGCATGAAAACACGTTCGTAATTTAAAAGAAACCAGGGGCGGACTGGCAGGAATGGGAGGTTGGAAATTCCACAGAGGCGCTCACAGCTAGAGGTCCATTAGGCTGCCTACAGAAGAAGATAATTAACAGGAGATGCTAAGAGAGTGCAGAAGTGAAATAAGGAGCCATTGGATAGGAGCGAGAGATGGGGAAAAAAAGGAAAGAAAAGTGATGAGTAAGAAACATAAAATTTAGCTACATTTTAAACATTAATTTAATATCTTATTTCCAGAAGCCCCGAATAAACTTTGAGCAAGAATTAAGGTTTGAATTCAAGCATTTTCCCAGAGACACTCCACACCCTCAAACCTTTATACTACGTCATCGAGATCATTCTCCCATACCCGTAATTTTTGAGTGGACTGCAAGTTTGTCATTTTAGTGCAGGAAGAAGACGAACTGTTCTAAGCGTGAGCGCAATCACTGGTTCTGGATTCAGCACCACAATGGTGGAATTTTTCTCTATATACTGTTCATGCTAAAGTGTGCACTTTTGAGACCCTAGTTACTTTTTCCTTTTAGACATGTTTTACCATTTAACAAACTTTTTAAATAAATATTGCTATGTAAGTAATAAACACAGTGTATAGTCCGCCTCACTCTGAAGTTAACGTCTATGGCAAAAATAAAATATATTTATTGACAGTTATTCCAAATGAGAGGGCTTCCAAAAGTGCTAACTTTACAGTGAATAGCCTATATCAATATAGTTCTTCTTTAACCTGTATTCCTGGGTGTAGTAGCTTTTTGCTTTTACTGAGCTATAACCACGGAAACCACTGCAAGAGCATACGTCACTATTTAGACGATACTATATTTAAATAAATGCCACTCAAGCCACAATCAACAAATTGATCATTTCGTGGGAAATTATAATTTGATAACATAACCAGCCAAATAAAAAACTGTCACAATTTTGAGTGAAAATATAGCCTACAAACAAGCACTCGTTTTGGGCTGTTTGCATTTTTCTAATTTTCATGGAGCAGTGAACGCGTCCAGTGCAGTCAATTGAAAACTCTATAAAGACTGTCTGTCAAATGTTACAGGAAGTGTTGAATGACCCTTAAACGCCCTTCCTTTTTTTTCTCTCTCATTTTGAGTAATGACTAATGCACAACTGCATCCAAACATTCTTCAAACTTTATTTTGGTATACACCTTAACACATAGTTTTAGAGACAGGATAAACAATTCAAAGGACTTTTACAAATTATAATGTTAACGAACAATACAGCGTTTATTTATTGTCTAACTGATATGTTTTATTATATGTTTTAAATACAATAACAAATTCCAAATATACAATGAAAATGCAATTTTACAGCGGCAGGTAAAAATTTTCTGCACTTATTAAAATTTTTGTATCTCAAATTCACCTGCCTAAACAAAGTACAAAATATCGCCTAAAAAATGTAATACTACTGTAGTACATGTATTAATAAACCCTATATAACCTCTTTTGCAACAATCTTCTTAAAATTTTTTTCACAAAATATACGGCTCTCAACAATTTCATTTCCATTTCTATAGCTCATTAAGTTTCGGAATTTTTCAGATACCTTAGATTTTTGTGAGAAAAGAGCCACATTCTATGGTATCTTGTATTATCAGTTATTCTAAAACTATGACTTTAACTATTTATACATGATAATGTCCTATGTGCATCATATGTATGCTAACAATATTTTTTTTACGGCGCAAATGGATGCTTAATTAATAATATTGAGAAAGCTTGTACATGATGCAGTTTACTTTGTCAAATACTGTCTCAAACCATTAAAGCCCTGATAATATCTGTTTGATGTATAGCATCGTTAGAAAACTACTCTAAATTATAACATTTTGCATGTGTACAAGCTAAACTAAGTTGGCTTTCAGCAAAAAGTAAGTAAAAATTATATTCTTCGAAATCTTGCTCACTGACTCCTAGCAGGCTCATAAATTTACATAATTGAAGACATACACGGCTATACGAATATGTGACAGCGTTGTTGGGATGCTGACAAATTTTAAACACCAATATTTCAGAAATCTGTTTAACAATTTGCTATGTATTAGGAGAGAAACACAGCAACATGAACAAAATAAAATTACTGTGGCATTCTTATCAGTGCTCTCTGTTCTTCCGGCAAATTGTTAAAACCAAAACTTCCAATCATATAAATACAATTATACAGTGTTTTCCTGATTATGACAATGTTTGAACACCAATATTTCAGAAATCTGTTTAACAATTTGCTATGTATTAGGAGAGAAACACAGCAATATTAACTATACAATTACTGTGGCAAATTATTAAAACCAAAAGTTTTGAGATATCATTCTGTCCCGGTAAAAAAGTTACAAAAATATTTAGGAAAATTTTATACTCATTACATGCACATGAGTGACGTCACAATCCGCAGACTTAAGTCGGCTTTTTGCTGTTTAATTCGACCAACATGTGAGTATATTTGACTGTGTTAGGTGGCATAAAATTTTATAACGTATTTACGCTTGGACTTACCATAACATAATGCGATAACTTACGAACTTGAACAAGGAGTCAAACTTAGGACCTTGAGATTTCTTTGCCGATTCTCTCCCATTTGTATCGTCCTACGTCACCTAATGAATAAGCCTTCGTCGTTATTTGCATGGCCTGCTGTGGCTGCCGTGTGGATCCGTGCCCACTGCAATGCGTGCTCTGTTCTGAATTCAGAATCTGATTGGACTATGTCCATTGCGCATGCTGATTACTGAACTAAGTCAAGAGTATGCGTTATGATTCAGCCTTGGATATATGTTCACCAGGTCCAGTCATGAACGTAATGTGATTCTTTGCTGCTTGCGTGACTGCGATGCGATAAGTTTTCAGATCGCGTAACTTTACTTATCATTGAAAATTAACGTTAATCATGTCTCCTTGTATTCAGGCTGGAAACACGCACTTTCATGGTAGGATAAACAATTGTTTTCATTGTGTGTTAAAATGTGCTGTACTACTAAATGAACTCCCATCATCCAGGTACGTGTAAATGGGCGCCTTTAAGTTTCGGCTTCACCCCTTCTGCAGAAATTCTTCGTTTTCGCGTCCTTATTTCAGATTCATAGTAATTACTGACAATGTGCGATTATAGAACATTTTCATTTTACGAGTTGTTTAATATTTTTGTGAGTGATTTTAATTATGTGTTATCTGCTTGTTGTAAACATTTGAGAACGTATTTATATTTTATTAATAGGTTCTCGACTTTTTACAACAAGCAGATAACACACAGTTAAAAATTATACGCAAAAATGTTAAACAACTCGTAAAATGTAAATGTTATATAATCGTACGTTGTCAGTAATTACTACTAGTCCAAAATGATAACGCATAAACGAAAATTTCTGCAGAGGGGGTGAGGGCTGAGACTTGAGGGGTCCATCTACCTGGATCTGTTTTGTACGCCTGACGCCGAGAAGTGCGAGAGAGAGGATGGCGACACTGCAGGGGCACCACCGCCGCTACGCTCAAGGTTCTCTGAAACGGCTTGCAGTGTTCTCGTCGCATTGCGTCTATCTATCACACTTTAATATACGGTCACCCTGTAATTTTACTGGCGGAAAGTCTGTAGCAAAGTTCAATGCTGTGTCCTATAATAGTTTTGCAGGAATACACATAGAACAGTTCAACAGTCTGAAAATGTCGTTTTTACCAAATATTGTTTTATGGCTGCAACATTTGCTTTAAAGAAAATTTTTACAGACAGGTCTAATTTTAAAGGCTTGATACCCTATTTTCTCAGTTTCCGAAATCTCAATAAAATTACTTGAAACTATAAGGTCCTGTATTACGACCTCTAGTTTCATATTAGGTTAAAAGATAACTGCCAGATGGAGTAAAAGAGTGTCTTACGACCTAATTACTTCTAACTAGAATTTTTATCAAAGAGTTAAACTATCTACAACTTCAAGTGATAGACAAGCATTTATTCCTTTAGATAAGCTTAATAAATGGCATCTCAAACATCGAGTGGTGTTTTGATTATATGGATGTTGGTTTTAGAGGTTTTATAAAAATAAGAATTTTTTTACTATTTTTAGTTTTATGTGTGATAATTCTGCAAGATGCAAGTAAACACAGCGAATGTCGATAACAATATAGAATATAAGTTCTGGAAATTGTAACTGTAATGGAAAAATAATAGGCCATGATTTAATCATTTTAATAAATCGGGTGCATTAAAATTTAAAAAAATTTTTTTTTGCAAAATTTCTAAATATAGTTAAGAAACTCTGGAACTTACCTCTATCTTGATTTGTAAGAAAGAAGTCAGATGCATTGTCATAACTTGTGTCATGAAGTTAAGCAAGCAATGCCAGGGTTAATACCACCAGTGCCATTAATATTTATGAACAAATGTGTTGTGTGCCTGGGGTTATAAAGGTCAGTATTTTATAGCTTTACATTTGGCGAATTCTAACCAACAGAAAATATAATGTTCTGTGAATTTATTTCAAGATTTATAAGTTGTGCAGCAGTGTACGTCAGATAATATATTATACTGTAAAATACGATAAACACTCCCGTTAAATGAGAAGATTCAGTTTAAATTAAAACAACTTTACAACCATTCCTAATTCAAATTCACTCGTTGGTTGTAATTCGGTGTTACAGTACCAAAACAATTTTGTATCTATTCCAATAAATTCCTTAGAAACGTATTACATACAATAACAATTATTTCAGGGCACTATGTAACATTATGAACACGAAAATGTATAATGTCACTGGAGTCGTTAGTTTTCCAACCAATACACTGGTTCAGGTAACCAATAGCGCACAGAAATTACTTGAATCCAATTGAACATTTGAATGTATTCGTTTAAATTTCTTTAGAGCATAGATAATATCGTGAATGTGTTGTGATAAGATTTATAAACGTTTTGTGCAAACTTCCATTTGTTGTTGTTGCAAGGACAAAACATTCACCTAGTGTTTAAAAGAATAGTAGTTTGCGTATTTCGGGTGTACTTTTAAATTATTTTAATCTTAGAGATCTTGAAACTGCACATTTTCATGCTCAAAATTCAAGTATTATTAACTTGTTTTTGTATCAAAAGCTTTGTGAAGATAGTTAAAGAAATATGTGAATTAAAAATATATTTATACCCGAAATATTTACTTTCTTTTGCCCTTTCATAAATACATCAGTTACAATGACAGACCCAATAGTGTTCTCATAAGAATATATTTTCATAGTTTTTATTTAATTCACTTTCCCTAAAAAAAGCATTAACCTTCATATTATATTCAAAACACGTCTCACGCACATTACTGACAACTTAACATAAGCTATAACACAAAAAAATAGTGCATGTTATTTTCAACATACACAGTAACGAATAAGAATCTTGGAATACTTATATTAAGGAATTTTCATAATACAGCTATTCCACACATTTAACTAGAGGTCGTTAAGCCCCTGTCACACTGACAAATGTTTCCGTCAAACTGCTTCCAATAAGTTTGGTGAAATAAAATTGGGCAGTTATGACGTCATCGGAACGTCATAAACGCGGCCTTATTTGTCTGAAAAAGTTGGATGGCTTCATTTTCCATCAAACATTTGAAGATTGGACCAGTTTTAAAATTTATTTGATGTTTGACTGTCTCAGCCAATTAGAATCGTGCACGACAAAAATGGACGTCAAGAAACTTTAAAATAACGAACAATTTCTGGAAACGAAGTAGGTTATGAAGATAATTAATTTTTGTAGAAGATGTCTGGGCATGAATAATATTTTAAGTAAATATTGCACATAATATTATGAACATAGAAGCATTAAATTTCATTGTGCAGGAAACATCTCCGATAAAATTTGAATTTAGTAATAAAGCGAAAATAAATTACAACATTCCTTACATGTCTTCCTGTAATGGCCTGCGTGGAAAAACAAAAGCAATATCTCACTATGAAAATAATTTTTAAATAACAATTCATATTAGATTATCCCAATAAAAAAATTTGACAGTGTGACACATTTTCGAACATGCACAACATTATTTGATAAAATTTGCCGGAAGGAAAAATTTGATGGCCGTATTTTGTCTTCAAATCTTTTGTCAAATATAGTTGAAGGCGGAAATTTGACAGTATGACATGGGCTTTTTACAGGCCCTATGGGTCGGAGAAAGTAGGTTGATTACATCAAAAACATTTTGTTCAGATCTCGCAGTATTTCGCTTTCCTGAAATGGCAAAAAATCACCCATCAACAATTTCTCATGCTTTAGTGTACTCTTTGTTTGGTGTGTGAGAACATCACAAACTACAGTTAAAATACATTTTTACAAAAAATGTAAATGAAAAAACAGCATTTGGCTTTTGCTATTGATAATGTCATAGTCATAAAAACTATAACAATGACCTAACATAAATATTTTATTGATACATTTTTACAGTATTGGCAACACAAGGGGCATTTTATTTTGGACTGCAAGATACACGAGTAGGTACAGGGAAAAATAGTTTGCTTTTAACCTAATAGCGAGTCTCTTCAAAAACAAACTAGACTAATTAGAGCTTCCTTGGTTATTATGCTAGCTTAGCTGTCTCACGTTAATTATGTCAATGGTTTAATCCTATTCAGCTCCACGATGGATGGTTTTTCGCCAAGAAGTTGTCAATTCTATTCATATTCTATGCAATACATAAAAGGCTAAACCGCACTTTCCTTCCTGTAGGTTAATATACCTAATTTTATCTTTATATATGTATGTGTGTGTGTCTGCATTTAATCTAAGTATTTCATACTGAGACTGAGCTGTTCTCAACGTCATAATAAACAATATCGACAAGCTAATTAAATGGAAAATATAACTTCAACAATAATCTTTTGTGTATTTGTACGCAAATACAATGTCAAAACTTATTTAGTTTCAACAACTTGAAACCAATATTCACAATTTATTGGAAAACCATTATCATAGCTTTTTAAGCATATTTGGACGAACGATCGATAATCGATAACGATAGCGTTTAAGGTATTGTTGTTAGATGTTTTATTCGCAATAGAATTGAGGCAGCAATGCAGGAGGGACTTGTTTGCAAGTTGTGGCATATACAACCTTGTAATTATGTCATAAGTATTTTTTTGTCGTGAATATTTTCCTGTCTATTATAGCAACCCACATTTATCATTTTGTAAATACAATATTTAGTGCTACTTGCTGGACGTTGAACTAGGTTCCATGCACTTATATTTTTGCGACAACGTAATCCATATTGCTAACAATTTATTTAATGCTTACAAACTAGAGAAAAAACTATTTGTAAACTTTATCAAAAGTAAGTATATTTATAATTTATTTACATGGCCATTTTTTTGTAATGCTTGTCACAAGTATTCAGCAGCAGTAATATTAAGGCCTTTATTCGAACTAAACTTCACACCTATTTCTGATTTTATTTTTACGCAGGTCAAGTTTAAGTGCTACCAATATCGCCCAGGCAGAACGCAACAATACTGGGTCACTATTCCACGAGCCGTTAAGACATGTAAAAATTTTAACATAAAAGTGATTTCGTGAATGACCAGTAAAGAGATCTGCTGTTCAATTACTTATTCGACGTAGTTAAGAAAATTTCAGTAAAACAATTATTGTATTGTTGCATATAATAAATTAATTCCCAACTATTAACAGTTTGCCACAGTAAAAAAAAAATACATAAATATTAAATGTGTTACCTTAAAACAGAGTGAGTAACATTTGAGAATGATTAGGAACGAGTGGATAAATATTCAAGGTCTGCATAGCAAGAGCGAAATTTTTTTGGTCTAATCCAACCAGAATCTTGAGGACAAAGAAACATTTTCCTCTTTTTATGTAAACCTCAAAAAACTTTCCCACTTGTCGCTACTCTTCCTTTCAGCTGGAACTCACCTCATTTTTCGGTAGTCTAAAAGGGTTTGCACAATGAAAAATGTAAGCATTAAGCAGTATAACTTGAAAGTACTCCATCGTGTTGGCTCAAATATAAGTATACACAATGAAGTTCCAACTTCTTACTACTTAAGTTACGCAGTATTTAAAAGAACACATATGACAATTATGATTTTAAATAACGACCATTTAAGATTTATTTCTGTTGGACCACTGCTAAAAACAATGGCCGACTGCAAAAATACCATTAAAGAAAACGTATTTTTCTTTTATTTGAAATAACACGCTGTAAAATGTTATTTTAGTTGAACGTATAATAGGTTCACGGTAAACTGAGCACTTTTGGCAGCCCTGCTTAAGATCTATGCGTATGCATATTGTGTATTCTTCCATTATATGTAAAATTAACATTTTCATGGGTCTGATCATTTTATTAATGTTTCAGTCAAGTGAAATTTAAAATTAATACAAAGGAAATATTTTACAAATTTTCCGATTCTTACACTTGCACTTGGATGCAAGAAAAGTCAATATTTATAAATATTAACATGCCACTTTTAATTCAATGTCAAAACATGCAGTTGGCAACTTTACTGAGCGCTTGTCCATCAGTGTGCCCGTTAAAATACACGCAGATAGGGTCAGTGATTTTTTTCAAAGATTGATTTTGAAAGTGCTTAGTTAACCGTTAACAGCTCATAGTAGGATCGTTATTGTGTCAGTTATATTTTTTGAGCCTACTGCTTACTTGTTAATGCTTACATCTTAATATTTTAATTGTGTAAACTCGTTAAGTAGAGACATAAGATATAGAGAAAGGGGCGCTGGGAGCAGAGCCCCGGTGGCGCGAGCACGACACAAAAGACACGACGAGGAGCAGCGGTGCGAGGGGCGGACACTCGAGGGCCCGCGGCGGGGTCTACGTCGTGTTGCTGCTGCGGCGCTTGATGGGCTCGAGCGGCGCGTAGCGGCTGGAGATGCCGAGACTGGAGGGCGGGCTGGACACGGCCGGCGGCGACGACGGGTCGGGGCAGCGCGTCAGTCGGATGGCGGGACGACCCTCGGGGGGAGTCTCCTCCAGGATCAGCTGCTCCTCGAGGCTGGGACGCCGCCACTTGGGCACCGGGCTGCCCACCTCCGCCCGGCAGTCCACCTGCACACGCAACCATCACACATTACTAACTAAACATCATTTTGGACACATTCACCGCAACGCGTCTCGTAGAAAACAACACTGAGGGACTTAATAGAAGCCAAATTTGGCTGTTGTCAGTAGATATACTAAAAGAAAAAAAACATAGAGAATTTTGAACAAGAAATTAATTCAGAAAGCAACAATAAAATGCAACAGGTGGACACGACTACACATACTTCAACAACAAAAGTAATACATGTGGACGACATAACTGACTGATGTCTGCAGGTGTTTCTCAGCCTGTTTGTATGCCTGAAGACGGGAACAGATTGCAGTTCTCGAACGAAACGTCGCATGTTTGCTTGTAGAACACCACTGTGTTCGTTTGCACTGTCTTTACTTTTTCGTCCAGTTTTTGTGCATATCTGTAAGTTTTTTTTGGCAGTTTTTCGTGTGGGATGTCTTCATTATATTGCCCGTATTTACCATATTTGTTGTTGAAGTTTGTATCGTTTTGTCCGCTTGTTGCATTTTCTTGTTGATTTCGACTTAATTCCTTGTCCGAAACTCTCTGTGTCGGTTTTGTTTTTGTATGTCTACTGACGACAGTCCAATTTGGCGTATATTCTGTGCCTCTGTGTTGTTTTCTCTACTCTTTAATCTGGTTTTCTACGAGACACACTGCGATGGAGCATATCGAAAATGATTTTTCATTTGGTATGTTAGCCCCATTGCAAGAATCCTTCAAAGAACTTTCAATGAACTACAAGTAGTTGAAATCTCTTCTGATAATGGAGGTGATGAGAGTCCACCATCGCCAACTATATCTGGCAATTGGGCAGATGAGTCTGAGTGTTTTTAATTATGTTACATGATTCATGCGAATAAAGAATACGTGAATTTCTGTTCCTTATGTAAGTAAAAGGGTAGGTATTTAATTAATTGTAAAACAAATACATGCCACAAAATGATTTGTAATAATGTGTTTAACAAACGTATGTAATTTTTTTTAAGTGTATGTTTTATTTAAAGTTAAGGTTATCCTTTTATTCGCGTCTATTGATAATTGAAAAACCAACGAATAGAAATGTTTTGAAATAGTAAGAAAGCCTCGTTCATAATCAGCGTGGCATTAACATACTGCCTTGCACAAGGCAGTGAATACGTAAGTTTTAAAAGACGGTGTCTACAACTAGTAGGTGGTGTAACATAACCAACGTGGCTTGACATGAAGATGGTCATATTTAATTTTCTTTGGAAAGTTTTTAACGCCCTCCAACCAGAACGCAGGTAGATACCACTTCATCAAATGATATCTGTATACACAAAAAAAGATCGTAAATTGACTCTGAGTGTAGTTCGAATGTCTTTTCTCGCCATAAACAGAGTTATGTCCAACTAATTGTTCGTCGTTTGCATATGAAAATGTACTCGAATAGAAACGATAATACTGATTACTGCATTTCCGACTATCACACCAAACAGTTTTCTTCTCCTCTGTGTTCCCTCTAAAGAAAAAATATTGAAAGTCAATACCGAAAACACAAGGAGACAAAATGCAGTTACTATGAAAAACACAGCTGACTTAGGTAATACGCTGTCAGGTTGATGAACTTCTCAGGGGGCCCTCGTCGTTTGGAATGTGTTGGCTACAGAAATTCCAACAAGTCAAATTAAATTTAAATTGAATGTGACAACCTCTTATTTTGCGGTACCACGTAGAAGTTGATATTCTGAAAATAAAAGGAAGGTGAACAACCTGATCCATGTGCGGAATCCAAGTTGAACCGTTAAAGTGGGAAATGAGGAATAAGAGAAGTACTAATCGAGAGAGAAAAGACATGCGTATAATATTTTAAAGGATTATTAGAATGCTATGATAGGTGAAGGAAGAGGAGAGAGTTGAAAATGTTGTTTGTGTTGCAAGAAAGAGAGATATTCATGAATAGTTACTTTAAAAAAGTAAGAAAGTTCACTAGTTTTTAACAACAACCTCATTTGAGAATCTCAAGATGCTTGTAGCACATACGTATCAGGAATTAAAAAAGAGGGATGCAATACTCTCTCCCTTCTGTTATAAAATAAGCACAAAAACCGCTGGGAAAATGTTACGCAGCAGATATAGATTCTGACTGTGACGTTGTAGAAAAAGGTAACGAAGAGAGTAAAACTGAAAATATTGAAGATAAAAGGCAAGGATAAGAATATGGATGAGACATTAATGGAAATACGTGGAAATGAGGAAAGCGTAAATTAGAAATTTACGAAAAAAATAATTTCTCATGGTAGCCACGAAGGAAGTTACTGGGAGTTGGGATGACTGGGTAACGGAGAACATGAAGAATAAGTTGGAGGAAAGAAGTAACTTAAAGATGTGGAGGCAATCATATAAAAAATATAGCGTGGAAACAAGAATAAAGAACTGAGACAAAAGGAAAATGTGAAAGAGATGTATAAAAGATAAATGCGAGGAAACAGAAAAATTAGGTGATCAGGGGAAGTTAAGTATGATGAATACAATGGTCGGTTCTGAAGACCACGATGTTAAGAGCCGCCCAAATCTCTTCACTCACTCATGAATACAATGGCTAAATAGATATTTTTTAATGACTCTCTGCAGATATATTATAGTGAGTACTCTTCAGAATAGGCAGCGATGTACTGGCATAGTACGATCACATGGCTGAGTTTTTTAAAGTTAAGTGGTATTGAAGTAGTTTATTTACGTACGTAGCTCAATTATGCACAATCAACGTGTACACATATTATACTATAACACTAGAATAACCATGATGAAACGTAAATAAACGATAAAATATTTAAAACTAATATAACCACACAAAATGGGGTTCATTGTATAAGGTTTTTCCAGTGTTGTGTGATCATATTGAGTTTAAATATTTTCTCCTTTTGTGATGGAGTTTTCTCGTCACAAGTTTACATTTTTCCATCTGTCTCCTAAATTTATATCTCACAATGCTTAGGGCGTGATATTTTTTTGGTTTGCATCATTGTAAAGCGTTTTTATTGCGTTTACAGCCAGTAACTGGGCTTGCGAGGGTTCGTATGTTATCGAATGAAGGATTCCCTATATGATGCAAGACGTCTGGAAGCGCTTCTACCTGCCAAATAATGCTATTTTGCGGGTTGCTACCTGAACCAGCTTAAGCATTTTGTCTTGTACGCCACGAAATCTCCTTGTGAATTTGTACCTGATTGGTAGGTGGTTATGTCATATTTGTAATTGCTTGTGAATTGTCAATGGTGATAGAATATAATGTAATACTATGTAGATTGTTTTGGAGGCTCCTTGACCTGCGGCTATTGGCGAGGGGTTTGCGGGGAGGGGTAGTCAGGCGGGTATATACAACGCGTTTCCGAACAACACCGACAAACTCCGCCAGGTTATTTCTGACGAAAAAATAAGACGAAAATGTCTGTATCACTTGTTTCCTAAAGTGTTTATGAAGGAAGCTACGCGCCCCTAAAATCCACTATTTGTAATGCAATTGAGTTTAAAATATCATGAACTACTCACGATTAAGCAACAAATAGGTGAATAGTGTTACTCGTATGTAGAACGGAGAGCTTACACCTGTGAAAATGCTGTTTGCAATATCATCCCCCGTCATCATAAAAATAGGGGTTGCCGCCCTGTTTTTGCACGGAAAATGTGGACAGTATTCTGTAAGCTATTTGTAGAGATGACTTAAGAATCAGCACATTTTAACCAACAAAACGGGTCGTCTTGTCAGAATACTCTCAGGTGAACCGTTTTCGCGATATCCTTTCGGAACATATGTATGCGAAACAGGTGAAAGGCATGAGAGGTTGGTAACACGCAATTCACGGGGCGGTTCAACACCATATGGCATTTGACTTCACGATGCGCTAATGACAGCCTGATAAGTAGTCGATGTAAATAACGGCACGCGTTCAGTCGTGTGTTCGCGCTAGATGTGTTACTGACTTGATTGCAGTAATATATTACGCGCAACTGGCGTGTAATGACAAAGGAAATAACTTACATTCTGCCCACCTCGAAGATGATGAAGGCAGTTCTAAGTGAACAAGACTCAAGATTTTGAGCAACACGTGGCAATCGCGCTTGGTGTGAAGGGGAAGGGGAGAAGAGTGTGGTGAACTATGTATGGCCGACTGCAGATGCCACCCTTTGGCACTATGAAAGCGCTCTCTGGTGCACCGCTATACAGTTGCGTCCGTGGCAGGCTGTCCGCCTAGGCCAGGGGTGGCGAACCTTTATGTATCAGCGTGCCATTTTTTCTAAAGAAATGTTCGATGAGGCCATAGACGTGCCGTCAGATAATTTTAACTTAGTGATTATTAGAAAAATAATAATACTAAACACTATCTACTCAAAACTCTTTATTTACTACCAAAAATACATTTTGCAATGTCAAATAATAAATGTTTCAGTTGTACGCATAATTCAAATTACATTAGTGTGACTTCTGTTGTTGCAGATTAGATGACAAATAATTTATATTAGGGTTGTAAGATGTTACTTTTAGCAGAATGCATGCTGAACTGGAGTCATCTGTCAAACGGTTTCTAAGCGAGTCTTTAATGTTATTCATCTCTGAAAATAATGACTCGCAGGCATAGGTAGATGAAAATATGGTTAAAATAGCACGAGCCAGCTTCTTCAAACAGTTAAATGTGTCTGGAAACGAATTCCATGTTTCCAAAATTTTGATACTGGCATTTTTACTTATATTGCTTGACAATCTTTCTGTTTCAATTAATTCCAACTCTTTCCTTGCTTCAATAAATTTTTGAATCCATATTGAACTAGACTGGAAATCAATCAGCTGCATTTCAAATTCTTCAATTTCCAACCAATCGAATGGGGACAAATTCAGTTTATCAAATGAAGTCACATCAGGGTACATAATAAACTTTAGTGTTTCCGATAATTCTCTGAACTGAGAAAATCTCGCTGAGAATCCCTTGATTGAAGAATCAATTACAGAAATAAATTCTTCAGTTACTTCTCCACCTGGTTTCTCATGTATATCTAAATGGTTGAAATTTTTTTTCAAGTTTGGGAAATACTTGTAGTTTTTTGTAGTAATATCGTTCCTGAAAACATGTAGTTTAGCATCAAAAGCGCGAATGAGATCTATCATGACGATAATTGTTTTATTTGTGCCTTGAAGCTTTACGTTCAATTCATTGAAATGTTGGCATATGTCTGTAAAAAACATCAATTTTGAAAGCCACATAACATCCAACAACTCTGGGTATTGTTCAATTTTTCCCTCATTTTGCACAAACAGTCTGATTTCTTCCAAGCAGTCAACAAATCTTTGAAGTACGTTCCCGCGGCTCAGCCAGCGAACATTATTATACATCAGTAAGCCATTATATACCGAGTTGACTTCATTCAACAAAGCATCAAACTTTCGCTTATTTAAAGCGTGCGACGATATGAGGTTGACTATTTTTGTGACTACCGCCATTACCTTATCAAGAGATGTTAAACCACTCTTAGCACACAAGGCTTGTTGGTGAATTATGCAGTGGAATTCAAGAATCGAATGTCCTACGTCTGTTTGAAATAAACTTATGAAACCATTTTTTTTGCCCACCATACTTGGAGCACCATCAGTTGTGACTGAAACAATTTTTTTAAAATCAATTTCTTTCTCAGCAAGCGAATTTTTAACAGCCGTACAAATATCTGTGCCCTTTGTAGTTGTTAGCAACGATGTTATCGCAATTAATTCTTCCTTAATGATGTTTCCTACGCAATATCGAGCAAAAACAGCTAAACGTGCAGATTTAGTAATGTCAGTACTTTCGTCAATGCATAGCGATATAAAAGGAGCGGAGTTAATGTCAATTTTTTGTTGATCTGTTATATTTTCGGCCAGTTTTAAGATTCTTTCCTTTATTGTATTTCTAGATAGAGGAGTATCTTTAATGCGCTGAATTATCTTATCTTTATTATCGAAATCATCAAAAAGTGAGGGCGCGCATGCTAACCAGGCTTCCTTCAAAAACTCTCCATCTTGAAAAGGTTTACTATGCCGAGCAATGACATTTGCAGCCGAGTAACTTGCCGCGCTCGTATGACAATTTTTGCCAACATATTTAATCATAGACGTTGACTGTTTATTTCTGTCTTTCATTGCACTTGCAATTAATTCCTTTTGCACTGGTTCGCTTTTTTGACTAAGAGATTTGTGATTTGTTTCAAAATGCCGTTTTACAGACGATGTTCTACATACCACTGTACCAGAACATAAAACACACACCGCTTTGTCGCCTTTACTTATCATGCCATATTTTTCAGTCCACCAAGTTTGAAATTCTCTATTACACTTACTATCTTGCCCTTTTTGTTTTTTTGCTGAACTAGCCATGGTAAATAATAGTTAAAAATCAACTTTAAAATACAGTTGTGTCAACGAAATTGAACGAACGAAAACGTCAACAAACTATGCGTCATTAGCAATTGTAGTCCACGACGTAACTAAGGCAAGACAATAACAAACGAGCGCGCTTTCCGCCCGCCGCCCCGCGCACCGCACCCGTTCACTCCTTAGCGTAGGTCCGTAGGATCACTCGCGCGCGTTCGTTCCTAATATAATACTGATACCTCCCTATTTGCGCTATGGCGTATAAGTCTGTATCTGCTCTCTGCGTAGGGCGCCAGCAATGGATGCTAGTCCTCAGTGATAGGGCGTGTAAATATGTTGACACTACTGTTCGTAGTTCAAATTTACCAAATGAATTTGAACTTCCTTGAGAGTTCACGTATGTCGTTTTATTTTTCGCTTAACAAGGTTCTTCACACTTGCTGCATGTCTCTACTTAGCTTGTCTCGAGGCGCTGGTTCGTCTCTCGGCTGGGGCTGACTCCGCTCCGGTGTCGAACTCGGGGCTGCTTCGTCACCTCGTCGGGAGGCTGCGACAGTTCCTCGCAGATTGGTCTTGGCGTCGTGATGCCTTCTCTCGAACTCCACTCCTCCCGGCTCCACTCCTCTTTCCTCGACTCGCGTACGCCGACTCACTCCCTCCGCGTCTGTGGTAGAACTGACCTCTTCTCGTCTGCTCCTCCGCCGTTTTATTAGCCCGTTAGCCATATTAAAACGCCTCATCTCGCACGTGGCTGGGGGCTGAACGCCGCGCCCTTGGTCGTAAACACGTGTTCGGCGCTGCGGCTATCCGCACGTGGTCTCAGCGGCGCCGGCGATTTTGGCATTAAAGTTTTATGGCTTCGCCCACCACGTGCTCGAGTGGGATACCCGGCCCCAGTTGTATAGGGCTTAGCGTCCCCCTTTCCGCTGCGAGACACACGTGTTCCTTCCTTCCCAGAATTCTGGTGTTATTGTTCCAGCATGCTCGCCAAAGCTATTAGCTGGTTTTTGGCAGTAGTCAGCCTGCGAGAGAAATGCAGCTGTGGGCTGTGAAACCTTTTGAAGTTTTCGACGCAGCTGCGAGAGGCTGTGCCTTCTCGTCGCGGCGGAATCCTGGCGTCATTCTTCTGGCACGCTCGCCGAACCCTTAGCTGGTTTATGGCGGCTGTTCGCGTTTCCTTGTCGTTGCGAGTTTCGACAGTGTGTGCCTGCTGACGGAAAAATATATCTCGGGATGCAGAATGCATCAATACGTCATAGTGAACTTTGTTATTTTAAACTAAAAGGCAAACCTTTTGATCCGTGGCGTGGCGTGCCCAAAATATTGTTTCGCGTGCCATCAATGGCACGCGTGCCATTGGTTCGTCATCCCTGGCCTAGGCAATCTCCACTGCCTCCTCCTTTCTCTCTCCGTTTTTCTGTTTCAGGTATAGACTGGAGCCCGGGGGAGGGGGCATGCTCAACTGCGCATTCCCTCCTCCACCAGGAGGATGGTGCCACCTGACTCCCGGTTACAAAACAAAATCCAGCATGATGAGCAAAAGAAAGACAGTCCTCCCTACCAATCTTTCTCTTCTAGTGGTTTCGAAAACAATTTCAGTAAATATTATCGTTTCCCATCCCCTGTTTTAGTATAGATATTTTTATACTTCATAAATTACATGCAATTTTGCAATTCTTTTCTGTCGAGTGTTTTTTACGATGCCTGTACCGGTTTTCTCCCTCCTTATATATATCAGTTTTGGTTAGTATGGGAGGACCATTACCCCAGTCGCAGCCATGATTGCCCAATCCCAATAAAGCCACGAGCATGTGCTCTTGTAGTTATAATCTTCCCTGTGTGTCTAGTCTTATGGGGCTCAGCCCTGAGACGAAATGAAGACTTACCCCTACACAGCATCTCCGACTCTCCTCTTAGATATAAGGTAGGTTAGAAAAATATCGGGTGGGAGAGTCATGGCCGGCAGTGGGAAGACTCAGCTGGCGGCAGATGAGGAGATTTCGCCGAGATAATATCTGGACTTGGTTGACGGCGCTGTGTGAGGGATTGTGAGAACCGGAAGAGACTATCTAAAGCTTCGCAGTATATGATGGACGCCGGACGTGAAACGCTATAAAAGTTAAAGTAGGTGCTGGGAGTCAAACTTTTGCTGAGCGAAGAGTGCTTACTTAAACTTTTTCTGCAAAGACGTGGCCTGGCGAGTTATTCCTGGAAAAATACTCATACGCTTCTGTGAAGGAAGGTACTTGAAGGCACTTTCTGAGATGATACCTTGCGGGAGATAAGTATTGTCAAGGTGGTCCAGGGACAACAAGGAAGCTAAAAACCATAGTTTGCATTGGATAATTGGTGTTTTGAACTTGGAGGTGTGTGAGAGCAAGTAATCAGAGGAGCACTACCAGCATCGCAAGGTAGGGAAGCAAGGGGGGGGGGGGNCCCCTGCTCTTCCATGATATCTATGAGTGCGGTACTGTGGTGAAGCAGTACCAACTCCTCCAGGGATCAAGTGAGGAGAGTATCCTCGGCTTCAGGACTGTTACTGTGAACAAAATTATGTGTGTCAGACGGGAGTTTGAGGAATGTTAGGAATTTTAAATTCATGTTTCTCGGGGGACCCTCTCGTCTAGAGCCTGTTCAATGAATTATATAAACTATATGTGCGAGGTTTTTTAATGTTATATTTATTCATTTACAGTCCGATAAATA
Source organism: Clitarchus hookeri (assembly GCA_002778355.1). Taxonomy (NCBI): domain Eukaryota; kingdom Metazoa; phylum Arthropoda; class Insecta; order Phasmatodea; family Phasmatidae; genus Clitarchus; species Clitarchus hookeri. The sequence goes on along the minus strand of NQII01001127.1, from coordinate 441,209 downwards.
TTATGCATATTATTAAATGAGAATGGATTTTACTCTTTTTTTCTAGTCAAAACTTAGTGGCATTTTTGAAGGAAAAGAGAAAGGTTTATTGCCGCAATTATATTGGATACTATAATTTCGTCTTTGTAATTTGTATTTACACTACACCAACCTGGGAAGGCAAATTACAGTGTCAAATGTCCGCTTCCTGGTTTAGTGTGAATGCTTTGGAATTAATATTTCCCATACTTTCCTCATTCCAGTTGCTATTATGGGTAGAATTGGCGGAGGTTGAGATGGGGAGAATTCGCCACACTTTTGTTATATTTCTGCCCAGTATTTGGTTACTCCATTGTTGACAAAGGAAATTTAGAATGCCAAATATAACCCAGTGTTTCACGAATTAAAACACGAAAACTACCGCTATTGTCACTGGGCCTACTCGATGGAAACACTGATAGGCTTGTAACTAGGTATCTGTACATTAATATCGTACAAAAATTAGACGAAGCAAAGTAAAAATGTGTGGCGTGTATGCAAGTACTTCTCCTTTTTTACTGCCCCTCATTTCACGACTCGTGCTTCGACACACCGAATCACGTTACACTTATTTTTCAGGAGAAAAATGTACTCGCCACTTCTTCGATGTAATTTTAAAAGCTACTTACCGTACTCACGGAGTTTCGCCTGTTTTCCAGTGGCGGGAGCATGTGTGGCTTTTTCCTCTGCCGTATGATCGGCTGAGGCGAAGACGTCGGCGGGTTGTCTTTCATAGCTTCCTCGCCAGATCCACGGCAAGGATCATCTGCGCAAAACAGACATCCAAAATAACATGTCAGCTTACGGAAAGCTAGTATTTGGCTTGAATTTGCTTAGTCGAGCAAGCAAGTGTCATGTATGGTTTAAGCATGAATCAAGCCAAATTTCTAGAGAATAGCACATACTAGCATTTGTCAATGTCAAACTTACAAATGGCTTTAATTATGCTTGCCACTAGCCAAGGCAAGCTTGTAGCAAGTTTTACTAATCAAATTTGCAACAAGTTTGACATCAGTAGACTTGTTAACGTAATTCAAGCTTTTTGATTCAGGATTTCTCACTAACACAGCAAACTTGCTGCAAGCGTACAGTCATGTTTAATCAAGCTATATACTCGTGTCCCTTCTTTGTACATAAACGTTCGTAAGAGTTTTCACAGGTTGCATACGCCTCAGTATACCTTAGACTTCCTGTTAGCCTAATAGTACTAGGCTACCTTCCGGAAAGTCTACTTTTCATGTGACTTTCTGAGATGAACCTTTATTCAAGGAAAACATTATGTCTTTTATTCACATTTCGGAATACGAGTATCTCTTTCTTTACCGACCCGGAAGATCAGACCACCATGTCCAATTAAATATATTACCGTTCTGTGTGTCAATCAATCTGGTTTAGATAACCAAACCATATGGCTTATGTTTGTAATGCAACACAGTTAAAACATCGATCACCCAAGTAAGGTCAAATAGTTTTTATAGTGATCCCTTATTAGTTCTGTAAGGACATCAATAAAAGCATCAGGTAGCAATACGTACATACGAGTATGATATTATAATTTCCGGTGAAAGTACGGGACACTTTGTATAACCATAGCTCACCTTTGCATCATAAAATAACTACTATAAGGCCATGGCTAATCGCTAGATTTGTGGTGGATGCTCATATTTTGGATAATGCAATCAAGAATGTTCCGTAAACATTTTATGATTACATGAGACTTCCTGAACTTAAGACTTGAAACAAATAGTTTTTGATTACCAGCACCTCAGTTATAGTCTATTCGCGGTTTCTTCACACTTTTGGAATCAAACTTTTGAAAAATAACCCCATGTATGACATGTTTGGTTGTGTCCTAAATATGGCGTGTATCAAAAACTTGTTAATGTAAAAGTATCAAGTATTTGGTTAAATTGAACTTTTACTTACATTTTATTTGTAAATAACAATATTTCATTTATAGTTAATATGCATAAAAACAGTGATAAAATAGGTATGTTTTAATGCCTAGTAAAAAATAATTTTTATGTAAGATATTATTACACCGAGTGCGCACGAATGTGGTGTATTGTTGCTTTGGTGTAATTTTATAGGTTCGGTTAAGCTTTGTTTGCGTGCGGCGGAAGAATATCCTGAAAGTAGAACTTTAGCAGGGCTTCAGAAAATTTGGAAGTAACCGTGAATTGGCTATATTTAAATTATTTTCATTTTTTAAATATATATATATATATCTATAAAGCGGTCTGGATTAAAAGCCATTCTTAACTGCAAGGAAAGGGCGTAAAATTCGTGCCTTCTGAAAATCAGTTCTTTGATTGGCACTGGCACATACATTTTTATTAATTCATAAATTTTCAACAGCACCATGACGAAATTTTAAGTGCATCGGAAATGTCACGAGTGCAATGTTAAGAAGTGCCAAGTCACTGCACTTTAATTTGGAAATTTCCTAAAACATATCAAACGCATGCCATTATTGGCAATTGTATACTATATGATTATATTAAAGATGGCAATAATATGATCTTTAACTTGTTCTAGCATTAACAGCGCTCATGCACATGCATGTAAATGTTTGTCACTAAGTAGCTAAGAAACTGATACGTACAGACAACTTGATTTTACAGACTTACTCACTACCACAGGGTTTCAACTACTATGGCAGGCTTATTCGTGGGCTCAACCCCACAGAATTAAATTTTACTAGAAAACACACAAGCAATAATAGCAGACAGTGAGGTTAACTGTAGCGTTTTCAGTGCGAGATGTGCAGTGCAGATGATAAATATCATAAATTTAAAAATAACAGACAAGCGTTGCCGCTAATTCAAGCTCTCGCGAAATTTTCCACAATACGGCAATGACGAGTGAGTATAATGAACCATAATTGGTACAAGTTGACTAGCTTTAATTAAAAGTGACTGAATATCCTACATATCAAAATGTGTGAGTAACGTTAGAAGTACAGCGTGTATAAAAAAATGTTTAATATTAATGAGTGGTTGTTATGTAAGAACATTTGAAAAATGTTGCATATGTTACCTAGTCAGGTTTACTAACGTTTGTTTTCATTTTTAATTAAATTTTTTACAAGTCAATCAGATTATTTTTTTTTCATAGATATTATTCGTAAGTAAGAAAATTTAGGGGAAAGAAACTTTGAAGAGAGGTGAAACATAATCATTCGTCTTTTATTAGTTCACAAATTTGTCATCACTCTCTTTTTAAGTTCCATGGCTGCTCACTGCAAGACTGCGGATAAGTTAAGAGTCTTGAAAGAGAGACGACGAAGCATTTGAAGTGCGCGCCAGTGTCGCTTTTTGCGCTTCCTCTCTTATGTACGTCTTACAAGCAAAGTGGTGTCAGGTAGGAGTCATCAAGACTTGTACGGTTGGCATTGCTACAGCAGTCATTTGGGCTAAAGGGGTAAGACGAAAACGTGCTACAGCCCGACGTCAGCGTTGAACTCGTTTCACGATATTGGAAACACGTACGTTTTTGTTTGAAGTTTGTGTGATTTCAGTTACCACGTTTCTAACCCTAATGCTCGGTTATCAAAGGCAAAGCAATAATAAGTTTAACTATCGAGTATAACAAGAATGTAGCATATTTTGGAAACGTAACGCACATAAATTATGGATTAAATAAACGGATGAAGTATGAGTCCTACAGTAAATCGTACAAGAGTGTGAATAATTAAAAATAATGCATTTCATGAGGCCAAGGTGGTGTATTACAAGTCATACTTGCGTGCACGGTAGTGTTTGAGGAGATGTCCCTGAAAACTGTGATAACAGTAAACGTATTTCATGTTCTTCATGTCTAACATAATTTTATTTCAATAGTAAATGTCATGGCTGTAGAATGTACTAGTTTAATTACTCGCTCTACCTGCATAACACTTATAATTTTCAACGAATTTTTCACAATTTCAATTTAAGTAAAATAAAATTGATACCTGCCAAATGCTGAAGTTTGGAAGTAGGTATTGATTCTGCTCTGTGGCGTGAGGCGGCAGAATTTGATGCTAGCCCTCAGTGACAGGGAGTAGGAATACGTCGACACTGTTGTCTCTAGGTCCAATTTACTAATAATATACACTTTATTTGTGAGTTCACATAATCGAGTTTTATTGTTGCTTGAACAGGTTAACTGGTACATGAACTCACGAGACAAACTCCCCTCCCCTTTTTCTATGTAGGCTACATATGGTTTGACGCCGCGACTGGCGTCGTGGGGGGAGGGGGGGCAGGATTCTTCACACCTGGTGTAGAACTACTTATCTGACACTGCGGCGCTGTCTTCCCTTGGCTGGCGACTTGGAACTGCTCCGGCGCTTGGTGGGGCGTCCCGACGCCTGCTCTCGGAACTCCTCCTCCCGGGTCCACTCAGCACTCTTCGTTT
>NQII01001127.1:389548-436624 GCA_002778355.1 Clitarchus hookeri | reverse complement strand
GCGACTGACTGACTGACTCGTTCATCGTACTGGCTTCGTCCGGCTCCGACCCGGACGCCTCGCTTCAGGTCCCCCGACTGACTGATTCGACGTCTCTCAACTGACTGCCTCTTTGCTCCCCCCTTCACGTGGTTTTGTAGCGTCCATCACCATATTCAACTTCCCCCGTCTCTGCACGTGGTCCGGGGTGCTTGTCGTCGTCCCGGGTCATAAAACACGTGGCCGCTGCTCGTGTGGTCCGCAGCCGGCCTGGCGTCGTCCCTTGGTTCTGGCCTGGAAGTTTATTGTCCCGTTCTGCGCGCACCCCCGCTAAAAGCTCTCATGGTTTATTGCGGTACAAGCCCGGGACAGACACCGCTGGTGGTGGGATCTCGGTGTCCCTTGGGCAGCTGCAAAATGCAGCTGTGTCCGCGCCCTAGTGCCTTCCGTTATCTCCGGATGTCGTCTGCATGTGCAGGAACAGTTGCACGTGCAGAAACCTTTGGTAGGGTGCCTTTGCAGCTGCGAGGCTCCTGGCGTCACTCTGCCGGCACGTCCACAAAACCCTTAATCCTTATTGCGGTCGTCCGCCCGCGAGCTTCGCCAGAGCGTGTGTTCTGACGAATAAAATATAGGGACGTAGAATGCGTCACACTACTAGACAGGAACTAAAAAAATATTTAATTACGTGTATGGAATCATTTCTAACCCAATCGTCGCATGAAAAAAAACCATTGCAATGTGTAAATCACGCACCATCACTTGGTATAAGGGGTATACAAAACAGGATGATGGTGGTTTTTACAGGGTCCAATAAACGATGTGACCTCTTCCGAGGTGCAGCGTTCAGGCAGGCGGTAACTCGATGACATAGTGACAAGATGCCGTATGCAGTCCTGAAGCGCATATATCAAATAGTTTATTTGGCTGCCCTTAAGGGGTGGCCTCTTTATATCTAACTACTAGAGTAAAGTGGAGAGATTTGGGCGGCTCTTATCATCGAGGTCTTGAGATCCGATGAGGGTGAAGTGAGTATGGAGCAGCGGCGGAATGCAATGACGGGGGAAACGGAAGTTCCCAAGAAAATTCGCCGACCAACGGCATCGTTCGGCACGATTCCCACGAGCAAAAATCCGGGAGCGACCCCGACGGGAATCGAACTTGGTTCGCATAGGGGCGAGGCGAGTAGTTTGACCACTACACCACCGCGGCCCCTCTAACTACTAGTGATAAGACGGAAGGGAATGGGCCAGTGCTTTCCAGGACTGATACCTGTACAGTCAAACTTATGCGTGCAGGCCTCAGTTATATGGGTTGGAACTGAACTCTACCGACAAACTCCCGTGGTGAATACTTATAAAAAATACGTAGAAAATATATATACATACCACCTATACCTTTCATATATTCCCAAAGTGTGCAATTACCCTCGAAAGTGCAGCTGGAGGAGACGTTTGTTGCTATTAACACAGCCACAATGAAAGATAAATCTCTTAATTTCTGGATAATGCATTGTTGAATTAAGAATTGTAACCATAAAAAAGTGGGAGCCGATATCTGTACTTCTCCGTAAATAAGAAGGGGAACACTGGATCGCAGATTTTGCAATATTAAAACATTGTGCATTAATATCTAAAAAAATTCAGCGTATACGGTACGTGGTTCAACAATGCATTATCCAGAAACTCTGGGGTTTATCTTTCATTCCAGATGTGTTATTAACTGCGTTAACTACATTTTCAAGGATCGTTACACCCTTCTAGAATAGACGTAGTATATATCGGATGTTTTGAACAACACCGACAAACTCCGGCAGGTCATGCATTCTTTACTACAAAATAAGACGAAATTATATTTATCACTTTTCCCCGAAATTAAAGGAGGTTATGCGCTCCCAAAAAGTCATTTTAAATATGCTTTTGTGGAAAATATCAGAAACTATCTGCGATTAAGCAAAAATAATTTCTAAAGACATCTTATAAATCAGCAAGTCTAAATTAACAAATAAGGTAATCTTGTTGGAACACTCTCAGGTGAACAGTTTTCTAGAAATACATGCGTAACTCCCTAAGGAGAACGTGTGTTACCTGGCAGGCATGCAACACGCGCTACCCAAAAAGGCATTTCAAATTTGATTTTGCGGGGGTGCAACGCTGCCGTAAAGATCACTTTATGGGGGAAAGTCTACATACATTTTCCTGCTGGAGATTTTCGGTGTTGTTAAAAAAACACCCGGTATATTTTCTACTTTTTTACGATGAATCACCTGCCGAAGTTTGTTGGTATAGTTCAGCCATGCCTTGTATAAAGGAATAAAGGAACATAGCTAGTTCAGCTACTCTGAGATTTAAAAGCAGCAAGCCAGCAATTAGTGGAATGGGGCTTACCCCGGACTGGACTGGGGACTAGTTCCGATAGGGCCATGGGAAACAGCGAGACTGTGGGAGGAAACCCATAACGACAGTCATGCGGGGGCGGACTGGGATCTTCATGCTTAGAAGGAAAGGTTAGTGTTAGTTGGCGTAGTAAGGCAAAATAATAGAACTAGAGAGGGGGTTTGTAATCCAACTGTGAGAGAAGATTGGATTACATGACCTCGAATGTTCGGTTTCGCGACCTTCCTCAAGGGTGGGCGAGGACGCCCGTGTTCCTTGTTGTGTCCGTGGGTTGAAGTTTCTTGAAGCCTCTCGAGTATATTCGAAGACTTGATTCATGCGATGCGTTCAATTAACGAGTAGTTTCGTCCACTTGGCAGAGAGCACACAACAACAGGCAGGATCATTTAGGCTGTTCACGATAAAGTGAGCATTTTTTAAATAAACCTTTGAAAGAGGTCACTGCCTCTACGTGCATGTATTGTAACGGATACACTAACTGACACGGACCCAGGAAAGTTGGTAACGACATAGGGAAAGTAGTTACATGTCTTAACGTTTAATTAAGTGTTTGTAAAACATTCGCGAATACTGAAATTGTTTAATTTGCGTTATGTTCATTTTAGTGCATTTAAGTCTAAGAATTAGCGGATTCCATTAAAATTTACTTCTCCAATAATTGTACAGTTTCACGTGGCCGACGCCTGAATAAAGTGATCAGGCCCACGGCAATGTTAATTTTACATATGGTGGAAGAATACACAATGTGTATACAAGTAGATCTTAAGCAGGGCATTCAAAAGTGCTCAATACACAGTGAATAGCCTATAGAATGGTTTTAAGTATTGATGTGCAAGGATAATGTTTAAACTTACGGCATATCAAGTAAGTGATTTTTTTTTTTTTTTTTTGCTTTACACACAGAGAATGAATCGGCAAATTAGTAATACATTTATGATATTAACTATTTTACGTTTTCACTTGATTGACGCATGGATAAAGTCATTAGGTCAATTTAAATGTAAAATATACATGTGGCGGAAGGATACAAACTAAGGAAAAAAGTAGATCATAATCAGGGCTTTCAAAAGTGCTTAATCAACCGCGAATAGCTTACGCGTACCCAGGTTCCTCCAGTGCACAACTGAAGACGAACGTGGCGGACAGATAGTTGTAGACGCCAGCATTGTTCGGTTCATAAGAGACCACGTTACCTGTCACCATTGATAGACTGACGGAAGTTAGCCATGCAGAATGCACTACACTGCTCCACAGTGCAGCTGTGAACGATGCGCGAATCTTGAAGGCATCAAAGATTTGTGTATATGTTCAGAGTCTTCCAGTCTTGCTAGTTTATTGCACATACATCAGCTTCTTTTGCCTAGAAGCCAAGTTTAACATCGAGCCATGATGGTTGGCATAGACTTGTTTTTGAAGTGGTTTTTCGCAAAGAATATTTATCCATCTCCTTTGTTTCAGGCGTACCTCATGATCATATAACCACTCACTAATTTAATGCGTCACAAAATGCGCCTGGCCTTAGGAACTTAACCAAACAGCCAGAAATACAATAAATACCGAAAAACAACTAGAACGTCTTGAACAAACACATCAGCAAAATCTTCAATATACGAATCAGCAAGAAATCGAAAGTCAATAAACTCGCCAAACGTTCAGACTGCACACACACACACGCACACACACACACACACACACACACACACACACACAAAATGACGTCGTACCCCCGACGCGTAGGCCCGAAAATCCAAACCGTCACCGACGGCGGCTACAGAAAAACTACTGACTTCATGATCATAGTTAAGGCTGATATTAGGGGATTCGTGTTCTTGGCGACAGCGTTGTAATACTTACTGGTCAGGTGTTCCGTGTGTTCGTTGTGGCGGGTGTAGTGTAACTTGGAGTGTAACTGCAATTTGCATGTACAGTGAGGCTCCATCAGGCAACCTGAGAGCTTTACTCTGGAGCAATTGGAGTGGTTCCATATGGCATTTCACAACATAGTCTCATGCTCTAACTACATATGTGTCGGCCTTTTATATCGCATGAACTGTGTGAATGTTGTGTTCGGGGAACTTGGCGCATATCGCTTAATGTGCCCATCCTCATCGTTGACGACGGGCGTTTGGGTACATTGTCTTCGTTTTTTTTTTACATGTGACAGTGTATCGTATCACATTAGCAGTTCCGTGGTCCACATCACGAGCTATCAGTTGAGTCAACAACTAGCCTCGTGCACGCCTACTGCACGGCTTTCTTCAAACGGGTTTAAATGCCAATATTGTTCTTTCTGTAGACAGCCTATCATTCTCTGTTGTGAGGTGTAGATACTCATTAAAGGATGTTTACGATAAAGTAAGCACGTTTGAAAGCAGTCTTTGAAAATGGCATTTGCATATATTTTAACAGGCGCGCCGAGTGGCAGGCCCCCATTAAAGTTAGTAACGGAGGAAAAGTAGTTCCATGCCTTAAACGTCGAATTTAAAGTGTCAGGAAAGCATTTGTGAAAACTTAAATGATTTCTCTTACTTTATTTTTTTTAATGCACATAAGTGTAAGAATTAGCAGATTTGTGAAATATTTACTTTAATAATAATATTACAGTTTCGCTTGACCGTCGCATTAATAAAGTGATCAGGCCCATGAAAATGTTAATTTTACATATGGCGGAAGAATATACACTGTTCATACACGTAGATCTTCAGCAATGCTTTCAAATTGCTCCGTTTACCGTGAACGGCCTACACCAGGATCGACTGTGCCTTCACTGCTTGTGCAGTGGTGTATTATACGTGTCTAGCAGTGTAAAACGTTTAAGCAGCAGTGTATTTACCGACAAATTTGCACTTACCACGCAGGCGCGTCGAAAGCCAAGGAAAGGCCTATTCGCACTTACGCCCACCAAGAATACAGTTCAGTCTGAAATGCGGGGGGAAATAAAGATGTTGTTCGTTCAATAATTCCAGACACTTGTCACGTTCATAGAAGTTAATTTTAGCAGTGTGCGCCTGCACCTTGGCAACTCAAAAAACTGCTAGCCTCCTGTTTCTGTGCACTTCTTAAAACCTACAAGATTTACTGAATGGGTTTAAATTTAAATTTTCCCGTCCATCAATTTGATTTTTTAGAGTTGACACTCGCCTGGTGACTTAACTCAATCCTTTATTCGATCATCTCTGAATCCATGGTAAACTGTCATTAGCAAACGAAATAAAAGTGAAATTGCGTAAAAAAAAAGGAAAAGAAAACAGTTGGTTTGTGGTGTTTATTTTTAAGACACTGTCTCATTTATACAATAAATACACTTACTAATTTATAAACTCACCCTATTATGCGAAATAATCTTCTTTAATTCTGATAAGTATCTAAAACCGAATACTAAAATATTTAAGTCCCCGCGCACAGTTAAATACAGCATATTATTTTGGGGTGTCAAGTTTTGACTAGGTGCCAAGAAATAAATTAAGTATTCATTGTTATTACTGCAATCCAATTAAAAATAAAACCAATGTCCCTGCTTTTTTCAAAATGTTATATCACCACCGTGCAACCATGTGGTATTTTACAGTATCCGTAACTTACCTGGCAAACCAATAGTGTTCCTGTTAACTTCGTCACGTGGCCGCGTTAATCCAATTAACTCTTCCAGGTAAACTTTAGTGTGCGCCTGTATGGTGTAGATAGAAGGCGTGCACTAAACCTGATTCACACGTACGTCACTCATGCCCAAAGGATACAGCTAAAAGTTGAACAACCAGTCACAATGCATAACGCGTTTTTGGTGCGAGGGTCGCTGAAATGTTAAACTGACGCTGAAATTTCAGCACGTGGAAAGAGCTAATTTTTCTGATGGTTGCCAGAAGTCTTCAGCTGCACGCGTGTTAAAATAGTTTTCATGAATTATCACCAGAGTATGTGTCTGTGGGACCCTCGCCACCCCCAACTGACGACTCTCTCATGCCAAGCGTAGAGGGGAAATTGGGTAGAGCACTTATCTTCATTACAACATTGGAATGATTTTCTGCCAATAGCACTATCAAAAACAACGTGGATAGCATTTGAGGTTAGATCACAGTTTATGTAAGCAAGTGCTTTGAGAGGTTTGTACACTTCCTCTGCCTAGTTTTAATGCAACTAGAATATATCAAAGCTAGTCAAAGTATTTTATTTACACAAAAGCGTAAGTCTGTTGAAAATTCAAATTTAAACAAACAACTTCATCGCTGTTGTGGACATGCGCAGAAGATGAAAACCTGCATATTTCTTCTTTTGTCTATGATACAACGTGGCCTGACTACTGGGACAGAGGAGGAGGGGTTTAACGCGGCATACCTAACCACTCAAAAAAAAATCCCCTAACTAAAATGTGTAATTATCCTCCCTTCCTAGTATATTCCCCAACACTGCTAAGTAATCCTGGCTCAGAGTGGAACAATCTGAAGAGGATTAATTCTGCTGTCGAGTGTCTCACTGTAAGATCTCAATATAGAGTAAATGGCACGCGCTGCTGTCAGTATGTTACCATGTGTCTCAGGAGTCGTACTTTATTAAATTAATTCGTGTGCATACAAATAAATGCTAGTTACGTTTAACAATTAGGCTAATATGGGATATTAAAAGGGGTCGCGGTAATATAGTGGTTAGACTACTCGCCTCCCACCTAGGCAAACCGGATTGGATTCCCGGTGGGGTCGCTCCCAGATTTTCGCATGCAGGAATCGTGCCGGACGATGTCGCTGGCCGGCGGGTTTCCTTGGGGATCTCCCGCTTCCCCCGCCTTTGCCTTCTGGCGCTGCTCCACATTCACCTCACTTCACCCTCATCGGATCTCAAGACCTCGATGTTAAGAGCCACCCAAATCTCTCCACTCCATGTCATATTAAAAATAAGTTATAGTTGTTGAGGCAGTATTATACATCGCAGGTTGCAGCGCTGCTTTCAGAAGTCTTTTTGGAGTGCTAGGTCCTAGAAGATGATGGTATAATATGCGAAAAAGACCAGTGCGAGTATCAGAAAGATGCCTCAACTTGCAGCTCGAATATCGAACGTGTTTGATATTTTCTGATCGAACGTCTGCTTTCTGTGTGGTATGCTACTGTGTAACCGGAAGGGACCTACGAAATTCGCGTTTATTTTGTAGCTGTAGGGTAAACTCCAAGATGTATGCTCGCCTGACTTCTGCCATTGGTCGACTCTTATTTGCCCCCCCCCCGCGTAGAACGCTATTAGCCTATAGTAAAGGTTCAACAGTTGAACATCCAATTTCCAGTACAGTGGTTACACAGGTAAATAACGCCATATAGTTGCCAGTATCCTATGAAATAACGAACTGTGCTCAAGCAAGCATAGAGCAGTGAAGTCTAGCATGTTACCACAATAAAAAAGCGAAATTGCAGTTGACGAGTAATTGGCTATCTGCGCTTCTACTTCACGATCGTTTCACCGCTCCTGCGTGAGCCTGGTCCAGACGTACAGTGAATTTAGGGTGGTATGCGCATACCATCTGCGCAGTAACCAATCATGTTTCCCAACACTGAACTGCTTTTATTCCTACAGAACTGTTGTAACCAATTGGGTCCGCATAAGGATAACATAGTCTACATGAATAAGTACTTTGATATGCTAGTACGTTACTTTCGACCAAGTTGTAATGCACATGATATATAATCATGTTACACAATAGGAGTGGAGTGCAGATATTTGGGCGGCTCTTAAAATTGAGGTCTTGAGAGCCAATGAGGGTGAAGTGAGGTGAGCATGGAGCAGTGCCGGAATGTAAGGGCGGGGTAAACCGGAGATACCCGAGAAAACCCACCAACCAGCGGGATTGTCCGGCACGATTCCCACAAGCGAAAATACGGAAGCGGCCCGCCGGGAATCAAACCCAGTTCGCCTAGGGGGGAGGCGAGTAGTCTAACCACTACACCACCGTGGCCCCGTTACAGAGCAGTTTTTTTTTTGTAACAGCACGGGTTTGGAGTTTAAAACCAAATGTAAACAAACGTCAAATTTTCTTTAGCATACGTGAATTTGGCAGTTTTTGGTTCTTCGTCAGCCAGTGTTAGGGACATCTGCAGAAGACGAAAATAGGTCTACTTCATCTTTAGTATATGGGCCCAAGCTAAACGAACCACTGGATCGCCATCTCGTCAACAGTTCACGTGAACAAAGTTTGTGTTGTGAAACTGTTACTAGGCGCGTTGTAATATTGCATTGTGTATTCCCCGTGTTGTGGTATATTGTGACATATACGAAAGACAGCAAACAATTTTCGAATAAGTGGTTAATAAAATCCCTCCTTTCTATACTAAACTGCAAGATAATATTTAGAAAGAATTGAAGCATGCTTGTGAAATAGGGACCTTCGATTTAGCAGCCTACATCGTTGAAAAACAACGCCAGATAGCAGCGCTGAAACGTGCTGCGTGTAATATGGCCTTTAAGATCCCGCAATTCTATTTTTAGATGCATCACCTAAGTCGAGCACTTTTCGCAATAGTGTATTTACTGTATTTTATTCCTTTCAGCACTGAGCTCCGTGGCTTAACTGACTGGATAACAGAATTCCCTTAATTCTCAGACCTCATTGTACGATACCATCACGAGTTTATTTTCTAGAATATATATCAATTTTTTCATTTCTACTTTTACTTTGGTGAACTGTGTTAAAGTGCCGTGTTTATGTTCCTATCTAATGGCGCAAATGTTCTTTCAGAACAGCATATTGCTAAAGCTACTTTCAATTCAGTATTCGTGTTCATAATTAAAATATCTCTAAAACATTTAATACTGTTTGTTGTTACCTTCGTTGCTGCCTATCAGTATAGCCGTTGTCCTTGCTTCAAATTTCATAGTTCACTACGTTTTTACCATTAATATAAGAACCGAGCGATGTGGCGTAGTGATAATCCACTGGATTCACATTCAGGAGGACGTGGGTTCGATTCCCGATCCATCCATCCTGGTTTCAGTTTTCCGTGGTTTCCCTAAATCACTCCAGGCGAATGCTGGGATGGTTCCTTACTGCAGGTCATGGTCGATTCCTCCCCTGTTTCTTCTTTTCTGATAAACTTGTTCCATCTCGGATAATTTCGCTGCCGACGAGAAAATAAGTCCTACAAACATGCACACATGAATGTTGAAAAGGTGTAATAAAAATAATTATCGTGTTTTACTGAGATTTTTACCAACAATATCATCCATTCTGCGCAGCGTACAATACGTGTAACGTATAACACACCATCAGGCCATGAAACTAAGTCAAAAACTGGTTTGTTGGGTAAGATATACGTTGCGAAGGAAACTGTTATGAGTAAAAGGGTTTCATCTGTTTACATCTCTTGTTTCTTCTAAGAGGATGTATTTGCAGTTCAGCGTATATAAATGGATCCATCGCTGTTAAAACGGGAACTTGCGACAAATTCTCATCTCGTTTTGACTGCGTAGAGCGTTAGCAGGAATAAAGCTATATTTTTGTGTCTGTGATGATAACCAATGTAACGATTGCAATAGCACTTCTTTAAAATATAAATTGTATTGCTTATTCACAACTTTCTCGATTTCATCGCCTGACTAACTTCACACACAAGAAGTTGCATATATATCTAATCAGTCTACTTTCCTCTACATGGGTGCAAATTATTTTTAGTAAAGTTATTAAAAGCTTAGATGGTAGGTAGGCATTGGCGTCTAGTTGACAGCATTGAAACCAGAAACATATGCAACAGTAACGAGACAATTACAAATACAACCCGCCTTATCCGGCCCTCGAGCCCAGAAAACCTCGTACAATAAGTTAGCGTGCAAACAACTGCATTACGGAGGCAGGATTCTAAGCATCAACTTCGAATGTAATTAGTCTAATGTTTTATTGATGGGGTTTGCTATCCTGAAATATTTAGAGTGCCGTCATTTTGAAAATAAGTGTCTGAATCACTTAAAATACGTAAGTTTGCATAGCCTACCGTAGCGCCACTTGTGTGAAGAATTTGGTGTATGTCGGTTAATTGGTCCCTAAGATATAGCATAAAAACTTGATTTTCCTATTTGCTGATATTTTTCCAAATTGCCTAAAAAATTATGTCCTGCATACGATGTCTCCAATAGATACTGTCAACCTAAAAAGTTTTTATTTGAAATTGGTTAAATTGTTTAATATATATATGACAAACTTATCAAACTATTTATATGGCCGCCATTTTGAAAACCAATGTCTGACCCCACTTAAATCATAAGTTTACGTGGCTTCTGTAGCACTAATGGTGTGCATAATTGGTTGGAAATTGGTTGAACTGTTCCGGAAATATGGCAAAATGTTCATTATCCTCATCTGGCACTATTTTGCAAAAAGGCAGGCAAAAGAAGAACTTTGTATGTATGATTTATGCTTATAATGAATGCTGTTAGTGTAAAAAATGTGGTTGAATTTTGTTGAATTGTTTATCAGATATAACATACTGATCAAAATTATTTATATTAACGCTATTAAAAAAGGCGTCTTCCACACTGCAGGCGAGGCCGAGCGTGTCCGAGCCTAGCCGATTCCGCCGGAGAAACAAAATCATGTAGCAGCGCTGGACTATTCTTACTAACAGCCGAGCGAGTCCGGACCGAACCGAGCGTGTACGGACCGAGCGTATAATATCAAACGAGTTTGTTTGAAGGCGTATTCGGCGGCCTATTACCTTATCCGTACACTGTAACCACTGTGAGCAAAGTGTCGCCATACTTCGCATGTAAAAGCTGTCGTTAGTACGTGTATAAAGTGAAAATGAGTGTAGACGTGGAAACATTAATAACAGCTGTACAAGAAAGATCACCCATATGGGACCAGTCAAACAAAAAATACCTCGATGAGATGTATCGTTGGAGTTGTGGAAAGAAGTTGCTGAAGAATGCAACACAACTGGTAATTACAAATTTTCATAATCTTTCTGTTTAATTGTACGTTGCTGTATACACACAACGTTACAGACAAATTTCAACCAGAATTATTCCACAGATGTAATAAATACAAAGCAAATCAGTGTAATCAAATGAAGACTAAACGAAGCAGTAACCTTTCGTTTATAACGAAAAAATTAAATGCGCGTTATATACACGATAACATATGTAATGAAAGTAATTATACTTTGCACAATGAAATGCCTTATGGGTTTCAATTGTTACAAAATAAGTCTGTAAATGCCTGTCGCACACTTTTAGCTCGTCGTTGTTTGTCGGCGAATGTGGTGTTACCGTATATTGGCGTTGATTGTATTGTGTTTCCAACAATGCCGATTCATCTAAACCATCTTTGTCAATAGCAACAGTGTGCAAAATACACAAACGCTTAATAATCTTGTCAATGTTCTCAGGCGTTGTTCCTATTTGTCTACGCAGAATCCTCCATTTTGCTGTAGGCATTCCGAAACTACTTTCCACAACTCTTTTTGCTCTTGATAGGTGGTAGTTAAATAATGTTTGTGACTCACTCAACTACCTCCTTCGAAATTGTCCCATCAGCCAATGTATCAAGGGGTAAGCTTAGTCACCAAGAATCACAAATGGTAGTTTAGTATCTGTCTGTACAAGTTCACGCTCATTTTGCATGTTGAAAGAATTGGTTTTTAAACGTTCGTAAAGTGTACTGTTTGAAAATATACCTCCATCGAACTGTTTACCACAGGCCCCCACCTCTAAGGCTAAAAATCTCTAGTTGGCATCTGTTATCCCCTGTAGAACGACCTAACAGTATCACTTGTAGTTATAGAACATACTATCTGAATTCGCGGGGCACTTCACGCGAATATGCTTGCCATCTTATAGAATTAGGACAGTTAAGAAAATGCCACCTGCATAGATATCCATCGACAGAAGCAAGGAGCAAGGCCGTGCCAGGTTCCGGCATATGAAGAGGAACTAAATGGTTCCAAATAGCTTCACACACGGCCAGAATTATATTACGGACCACCGAAACACCACGATGGAAGGAATCACTAAGAGCTCCATAGGATAGTCCCGTCGACAGAAACCTGGAACACAATGTTTAACATTTGTAGTATGGTTGTAAACCTAATTGCAATTACATTTATAATGTAAACAATAATGTTAAGCATGCATTCATGTTGTTCAAATACAGGACAGCACGCGTGTGCACATATGACGTGGTGTTTGTTATGGCACATTTCGGATTGGTATATTCCTGCCGAACATACGTAAATGAAAACTGAACGTACATGAACGTTAAATCGTCGTTTTCGTTCTGGTACCCCATGTGTCGGTCTGATATTTAAAAAACGTGTTCACCTCATAGCAAAAAATAAGTTGGTCATGCTATAAATTTGTTATGAGGAACTTGACATACGCACCTCATTAACAAAATTATTTGTATTGTTTAATAAAAGGCAAGCAAAATACAAAAAATTTTTTTAGTAAAAAAATGAATTGTTCATTTTGTTGTCCTTTGAAAAATTACGCGATTTAGCATACATAACCTTCGTAAAATAAAAACATACATGTAAATTTACAATTTTTTTTTCATTTTTTGCTTTTCAAAAATAAACTAGTAGGGAAGGAGTTAATATAATTTTTTTCATTAAAAATTGTTTATTTTACGATTTTTTTTTTGCGAATGGGAGTTCACTAGCTTATCTATTTTGAGTAGACTATTTCTGCTGTCAGCGTTGCCAAATATCCTAAAATATTCAAAAGAAAATTTTGAGCATATAACAGCTACTAAACACAGTTCATAAAAAAACCTGTATAGGGTAACTTTATATCCCCAAATATTATTTAAATATATATACATAGTACATGCGTCTTTTACGCGAGTTAATTTACATCACGTAACTTACCATGGGAAGGAAAAAAGGTTTTGGCTTTTTTATCGCAAACACACATAAATTTATGGAAAGGTATGTTATCTTATGTCCTTACTGATTAACATGCGAAATAATATCGTGCATCAGATGCGTATGTTGTAACCTTACACATCTTTAAGTAAACTTTTTTGCCAACTTTTTTTCATTCAATTTCCATCAATGAAGTTATGGACGGCAGTGTCTCATTGCGATGTTGTAGACGTGTACGATTACGTCAAACGCCTGAAGGTAGGCCACACACTATGTACGTGATGCAACTGGGTTGCATTTCCTGTACGGCTTGCTTCCGCGCTGCTGACAACCCTTTTGGAGAGGCAACCAGTTTACATCACGTTCACAGTTTGTGGTCTACTTTCAGGCGGTTAACAAAGTCCTGTACGAGGCTACAGCGTCGCAACCAGACGCACGCCTCCGCCAGTTAACTTCAGTAAAAGTTCCTTCCCTTAGCGCACTATACCAGCTATAGAAATTTGTCGGTATTGTTAACACGCTTCTTGTGTACATCAGTGGCGCAGCGTCTTAGGACGCCCAGACGCCTGGCATTCCGTATATGCAAATATATATATAACGTGTATACATGCATTTTTGAAGTGCGAGCCGTACATTAAATTTTGCCATCAGCCGAGTTTTCTCCATTCTTCATTATTCATGCCTCTTCCGAAGCCACACCCTGGATAGGTGTGAAACTTGTTCCACATGAATTTCAACTAGATTTGAGGTTTTTTACCACTTATTTTCTTTGGTGGCGAGGTTATTTCACGAGGAACGAATCCATGTTGTCATAGATCATACTTCCAACTTAAATATCAAAACGTTAAAGTTGGTTTGATACAGATAGTCTCTGTTATCATATACGTAACCGTAGACAGGTTCTTACGCGTGGTTTGCTCAGTATTATGGCTTCACGTGTGAATCATGCCTTACGCAGCAATCACGGACGGAGACTAATGACTCACGAGCCAAGAATTATCAGACGTGCACTTGGTGCACGAAGAAGTTGGACGAAGGCCAAGTGCCGAAAATGAGCTGACTGCCGATTTCCGCTGTATGTGCCTCCATCCGCAACCCACTGGCACTATGTGGTACGTCGCTGCAAACTGTGCCTTAAAAATATTATTAGCAAATTTACCACATCAGTGTTTAAGTATAGTGAGAAAGCGCGAGTGGTAAGTTTTTCCCCCATGAATTCATGGTATGGTTTCTACTGTACATTTATCAGGAAATAGTCAATTACGTATGGAAATTACCATCTTTGTATATTAACGACGCTCAGCATTAATGTATTTTCAGCCTGACGTGTGGTATTATTTTCATACAATGTCCAGGTAAAAAAAAAAAAGTAATTTACAGTTTACAGTGTATGTCTATGTGTATGTTGCCACATCAAGTAGGAAAATATATATTTGCGCTATCAACCTGCACAATGTCACAATAAATCCGCTTACCTTCTGCACTTACGATATTAAGTTCCAAACGATGATGGATAGGGTAACTGGTACCAAATGGTGAAAAAAAAAAAAAAAAAAAAATTACTTGAAATTTTTTTATTGCTAAGTGGTAGGCTTCACTCAAATTCCTCTAAAGTAAGGGCTTGCTGAGTTTGAGATAGTCATGGCAGCAAGCTACTTATGCAGTAGCTGTACGAATGACAGTCTACTGTAACTACGAATTTTAACTACCTGTGATTATAGGTGGCAGAGTACCTTCGTGTTAAATGGGAGACCATGTGTTCAAGATCCACTACAAGGAATGATACATGTACATTCGTGAATGATGGATAGTCAAAATAATATACCAAATAAAGTGGCTCCTGTTTAACCCATATTAATATAATTTCCATACTTATTCTTTTATGGCCAATGTTGCGGGGGGAAAGAAAGAATCCAGTCATCGTAGCAGTTTTATAATTGACTGCTGTTAGTACAGTGAAAAATCTAAACTCTTTTCATTGGTTCCTTTGTGTTAGCTAGAGTTGGGTTATGCTGAAAAACTTGGAATTAAAACTTATCGTCTCAGTAAAGGAGCTGAAGTACGGACTGAAGTCTGTTATGTTTTTCCAGTTATAAAATTGTATGGTTTAAATTTAAAATAATTGTATCTAATTCTAAAGCTCATTAAAAAAAATAAGCACTGAAACTCTTTGTCAAAAAATGTTTAGCAAATTGTCATGCAAATTCTTTTATTAGTGCTACATCACGCTTTTTGGCGGCGACAACATACTAGGTAATTGTGTTAAACGGGAGAGTAAATAAATATGCGATTATAACGTAGTCTACTTACTCCTCCGTTATCATTTTCAAGTAATTTTATCGACTTTCTCGGTGACTCAGAGAGTAGGATGTTATATTTAAAACACAGTGAATGTAAGTACGAATAACTCAGGTACAATAAGTAATTTCAACTTCCGTTAACATACAGCGTGAACACAGAATACTTCAGTGTACAGAAGTAAAACAGTTTATTATACCGCGAACTCCAACTGCACACGCCAGCAAAATTGCATTACTGGCCAGCAACATGTCGGAACGCCGTTCGCCAATCAGCGCCTGGTAACTTACCAGCCGGCAGTCCAGCAAATAGGGAATCTTTATCTACACGCAGCAACCTATCAGACACGATGCCCATTATAAAGCCTCGCCCAGTCAATCAGCGAATGAGTACGCCCACATCAAAGGAACCACCACGCCCCTTCGCTTCTCTCTACTTATCTATTCTGTAGCATGGGTAAAGCTAACCAATATGGATTAATAAAATTATATTCGTCTACGAAATGTCGCTAAATGCTCTAATAAAACATTTTGTAACAATTAGCAAAATATACGCCCCGACCTCCCACGCACGCTAGAGGAGCGAATATGTCTAACTCTCCTAAGGGGACTCCCTAGCAAAATACTGTATGTAAATCCAGTGCCTGCGCATATAGGCATATCTCAGTTGAGTTGAAGCTCTGGCACAGAGGTCTTGAGAGCCGATGAGGGTAAATGAGGTGGGAATGGAAGAACGCCGGAATGCAAGGGCGGGGAAACTGGAGATCCCCGAGAAAACCCGCTGACCAGCGGCATCGTCCGGCACAATTCCCACTTGCGAAAATCCAAGAGTGACCCGGCCAGGGATTTATCCCGGTTCGCCTTGGTGGGAGCGAGCAGTCTAACCGCTCAACCACCGCGACCCCGCATATCTTCGTAAATAAATGATATAGGAATACAGCGTTTATCCAGGTAAGGTACAAACCAATAATCTAGAACCACTTTTTAAACTTTTATTCTATTAAATATATTACGAGAAGAAAACATTAGTAAAAATATTTTAAAATAACATTTTTAGATTTTTCCTGACCAGTTTCCTGAAGGTAAAGCAGGGAAGTACTAAGTTGCATCTGTAGTTTACTCTATTTAATTACATCACGTGTAATCATATTTTACTGTTACATATATAATTTGCGAGAAATTCAGCTTCCCGGGAATGCATAGCGTAGCCTTGAGAGGGCGTCGCAATGCTTCCAAATGACCAGACGTGACCTTCAGGCGTTAGAATTTTTAAAATTATGGATTCCCTTTTAGGGCACCGTCTGCACAGACCAGAGCACAGATTTCAGTTATAGTTGTTTAGGTGGAAAGGGGTCAATGAGAGTGTTTGACGATCATCTAAAAGTATGAAACTTTCGGTACGTGCAGCAGCGCACCTTTGTCTTTATTATTGAACTATAAAACGACAAGCTCACCGCTGAAAATCTTATGAGGTGAGTCGACGAGGGAAAGACTGCACGCCAGTTTAGTGCCTTGCGCGTAAAGGCGACCAGATGTTCGATTCGCGTACCTGGGACACCCTTAGCACTTCCATGCTCCAGGCCTCGGGCACGCAAAATACATCCTCCTTAAAAGAGAGTGCGCGATGATTTACGATAGTTACTCATCTGCCCACACAAGGGCAATACAAACATGTGGAAGCGATGATATAGTTGCCATGCCGTGTGTTGGGCCAAAAAATATTTTTAAAAAAACGCGGGGATTTTTTTGTAATGGCTTATACACTTTTGTATTTTTTTAAATGCAATGCAACCATCGCATAAAATACTTGAGAGGTTTTACATGCGTCGTAATTAAAAGAACTAATAGTTACACGGTGTAGGCGTAAATGAAAACCAGCGCTGTCTATAGTTGGCGGGATTGATTATTCACATATACTATAGGTTAAGCTATTCACGGTAAAGTGAAAACTTTCGAAAAAAATATACTGTTTTTTGACTGCTACCATGCACAATGACACACAGGCTCCTGGTAGAAATGGCAACTAATTTAATAAGAGTGCCATTGTATTGCGAGTGTAATGTTTAAATGTACGGCAAATAAAATTGGCATTTTTTGCTTTATGTACATAAGAGTACAACTTGGTATATTAGTAACACGTTTAGGTTTTTAACTGCTTACGTTTTCACTTGATTTACGCATGAATAAAGTCATAGGGGCTTTCAAAAGTGCTCAATTAATTGCGAACAGCCGACAGCGTACACATATCTTACTGCAGAAAAAAAACGCGTTGAAGGCTGTTCAGAGTAAAGTGAGCACTTTTAATATCAACCATACAACAAAGTTCCTGCATAACTACATACATACTACAGTACACATTGGCATACATGCTCCCATTTAAGTTGGCAATGGATTAATAAAAATAGTCATAAGATTTGGCGTTGTTCTGCGAGCGCATTGTTTATATTTATGGCCAGTAAATATTTATGTTTCTGCTTTTATTCATATTAGAATAAGTGTTTGCATGTCAGTTACACATTCACATTCCTAAAAATTCCACGGTTTAGTTGTGTGGCGCGTGAACAAAGTGATCAGGTCCATGGCTATGTTTATTTTGCATATGGTGGAAGGATACAAAATGTACAGAGAAGTAGATCCTAAGCAGGGCTTTCAAAAATGCTCAGTTTACCGTGAACAACCTATATTATATTTTTGTGTCCTGGGGTCCATTCCAACCCCTCTAACCCACGCGTGCTGCTTATCTCTTCCCGGTCAGTCAGTGGTGAAGGACGAGATGTGGGCGTGGTGCCCCCCCCCCCCNTCACACAGCGCACGCACACGCTCGTACACAGAAAATTTCTATCCCCAGAACAGTTCAGAGACGACCTGTCATCGCAGTTGCGATGTGTGAAGAATTATCTGAATAAATCTGTGTGGTCTATGTACCCCCCTTATGGCCGGAAAGTGGCTTATGGCTGTCCACGGTAAAATGAGCACTTTTGAGGTCCTAGTTACTTTTTTATTTCAGCCATTTTTTTATCTTTTAACCACCTTTTTAAATAAATATTGCCATGTAAATAAATAAACACAGCGTGTATATTGCACCGCAATCGAAAGTTAACGTCTAAGGCTAAAATAAAATATATTTACTGACTATTATCCCAAAAGAGAGGGCTTTCAAAAGTGCTCACTTTACCGTGAATAACCTATACAATGGAGCACCGCACTCGACTGTACATGTAAAACTCATTAAAAATTACTGCATTAACCTATTCCAATTGACAGAAAAGTATGGTTTATGTTGCATATGAAAGAATAATGTGTATGTTTTATAACACTTAAATATTTTGGTAGAACATGCTTATTTGATTGTTTTTAAAATAAATTAATAAGAGTTTGTTTTAAATAAAAATTTAAGCATATTTCCATTTCAGATGCTTTAGAAAACACATCTTGAAAAAAAAAATGCCACCTTTGTTAAGTAAAGCCATCATAATAAATTATCTGGTAGTACGTAATAACAAAAAGAGCAATATGTTCACAAATATTTTTAATAACTGATTTCATGCACATAGATTTCAGTCACGGAAGTTATCGTTATATAATATAAAAAATTTACATACAGTCAATTATTGAGATGACTGCCATACTTGACAAAAGTTTTCTTGCAAAATGTGCTTTCCAAAGCATCCAAAATGGAAATACGCTTCTTAAACCTGAGAATTAAATAGAAAATATTTACTAGGAGCCTATTTGATTTTTTAAAGTAATTTAAATAAGTAATATTTTTGAAAAATATTGTACTGTATTACAAAATATATGCCATGTTCTTTCATACACAACATGAATTGCATTTTTCTGACGATTTTGGGGGCGAGTACATTACTTTTAAATAAGTTGTGCATTTTGTGCAGTTCTCCATTGGAAGCCATTCTCCTGCCTTGACCATTCGAGGTTAATTATGGCACTAGTAATGTTAAGGTTTATTCTACGCGGGTTAGTAACAAAACGAGATTTCTTGTAGGAGGGTTTGGCATAGGGAAAATTTCTGCCACTGGGTGAGCAGTGTTCCAAAAGGTTACTTTTAATTAAAATTTTAAGCTACGTGAAATAAAAAAGAAAAATATTTTACTTTGTTAAGAAGTTATTTTATATTTGATTTATGATTAATGATCATTATTTTGTTTTTTAACTTAGAAAATAGAGAACATCCGATACACACCCGACACTAGCGCTTACCTGGTGGCGAAAAATGTTCACTGCCAAACTAAAATCACTGAGCTTCCCAACCTGAGTAGAATATACCTTACCAGTGTTTATATTCTATTCACGGTTTCTTCACATTTTTCATATCAAACCTTTGAAAAATAACCCCATTTTGGTTGTGTTCTAAATATGTCGTGTATTTCAATGGCTTTATTTTTCTGTTGACTTAAAAAGTATCTTATTTTTTATTTATTATAACTTTGACTTATATTTTATTTATAAATTATAATGTTACATTCATAATTAATACGAATAAAAAAGAGTGAAAGTAGGTGTGTTGGTAATGCCTGGCAATAAATAGTTCTCATGAAAAATATTATTTAACTGAGTGCGCACGAATTCGGTGCGTTGTCCCATTGGTGTAATTTTCTCGACTTAGTTAAGCTTTGTTTGTACGAGGCTGGAGAATAGCTTGAAAGTAGAACTTTAGCAGGGCTTCAGAACATTTGGAAGTAGCCATGAATTGACTATAGAGTGTGTGGTCAAATGGTCGACTGCAGTGGCGTCGAGACTCGGAGGACACTCACACCTCAATGGCGGAGTGTGAGCGGGCACTGAGGGGATGACAAGAATGTTCGCGGTGTGAGTCAGCAGTTGCGAGTACGGTACGACTCTGGGGAGAGCTGGGGACGTTTCCACTTACACGCTGCCAACTGTGCTCAGTGTTGGGGCAGTGAAGAGGCAAGGCGAGTTCGGTCATTTGTAAATGTGTAATAGTACGTGCATTATGTTTTAAATGGAGATATGTAATAGTAATGCCCTTTGCTGTATATTAAATCATTTGATTTTTATTGCATCCTGTAATACAATAATGTAATAAATTTGGTGTAATTTTCTATAGTTTAATGCACGTAGCATAAACTAACCTAACACAACAACCTAACTTAAGCACCCTTCACAGACTTCAGTATAATACACAATCATCTTAAAAAAATTGGCCTTAATGTACTAACCGTTGACGAAATGTACCAGAAATTTTACCGTGTACAAGAATGATTTATTCCTCTATTGGCCAGTGTCATGAAAACAATAATTGTTTTATTACTGTAATTTTTGTCCAATTGTAGTGTGACGCAGTTACATTGTGGAAGGTTGCGCATAATTTTTTTTAGCTCAATATAGCAAGTAAATTAAAAATTTATATTGTAAATCCTAAAATATATTCCTAAGAGGTAGAAAATTCTTTAGTTGGCTGGTTCTGGTGTACCTTCAACAACATAATCCAAAGCTTACATTATTATTCACCGATTCCTTTATCTTTTCCCATTTAGCCTGTTTTCTGGATCCGTGCCTGCTTGGAACCACAATGTGCGCTATTTGCTAATTGTAAATCAACCGAACGTCTACTGTTTTTTTTTTAATGGGGGTTGGTTATTACAGTTGCACACTCATAGTTGTAATTTGCATGACTGCCCTTTGGATACTGCGAATTGGGAATATCCAGGTAACTATAACAGTAATTAAAACACTTTTTTGCACTCCTTAATCATATAAAAAATCATTGAAACTAGCCGTGCTGAACGTCATAATGAAGTGCTATATTAAAAACGCTGAAAACTTCAAAAACATACCGGATGTTTTTGAACATTTACCAACTCCAGCAGTTATTCCTTACTAAAATATAAGACGAAAACTTCGAACCACTTTTCTCATAAGTTATTATTAAGGNTCCCTACTCTAAGGTCGAGTTTTAAAATGCTTTTTGTTAAAAATATCAAAATGTACTTGCGGTAAAGTAACAAGTCGGTGAATATTGAATTGTATAACAGAAATTTCATACCTTTTAAAACGCGGTAGGTAATATCATCCCCCTTCATTAAGTAAATTAGGCTTGCCACCTTGTGTTAGTGTGAAACTTTGCAACAATAAGGTGTGAACGATTTGTTAAAAGAATTTATGAATCAGCACGTTTAAATTAATAGAAAAGGTAGCTTTGTCGGAAAAGTCTCAAGTGAACCATTTTCGAGAAATCCTCGCGGAAATCTAAAAGAGGTGAGTGGCCTAACATGTATGCAACACACACTATACATGACGTGTGACAATGATACGCCAGTGAAAAACGAATAGCGCTCTCTGTACTTTTAAACGTGCAAATAGTCATGTAAAATGAGTGAATCGGGGTGAGTTGTGTTAACAAATGATGATAGCATGTTGATGTTGTGCACCACAAAGCGGGCACACTAGTAAATAAGTGGTATTGTACTGTGCGTGTAGAATGAACACAAGACACATAATACTGTAGGAAACGGGTGTATTCAGAGAACACGAACGTCTACATTTGCAAAAGAAAGTGCACTAATCAATCAACTCAGCCACATGCCTAGCACACGACTGATTGCACGCCGTATTCACAGTGACTGCTATCAGCTCGTCACTGCCGCATCTTGCAGCCTTACAGCAACTAAGTCACCTTCCCGTTATGTGGGTTGCCTACCTACCAGGCCATTCACCTTGTTTGAAATACCCATATGGATTTCTCGGAAACGGTTCAACTGAGACTGTTCCGACAAAGCTACCGTTTCTGTTAATTTAGACGTGCTGGTTCATAATTTGTATCAACAAATCTTTTACACCTTATTGTTACAAATTTCATGCTAACAGGGTGGTAAGCCCCATTTACTTCATGAAAGGGGATGATATCACCAACCGCGTTTTCAGAGGTGTAAGATCTCCTTATACAAACTACTATTCACCGACAAGTACTGTTTGATATTTTTAACTAAAAGCATTTAAAAATTCAATTGGGAGGGGGGGGACACATCATCCTTAATAATGACTTAAAGGGAAAGTGGTACATAAGTTTCGCCTTATATTTTCGTGAGGAATAACCTGCCTAAGTTTGTCAGTGTCTTTCAAAAACATCCTTTATAGTTACATTTCAATATTTGTAGATTTTTGAAATTATGTTATGATTTTAAACAAATATGTTTTGGTCGTAGAGTTCCTGCGTATTTACATAAAAATATCACAAATTTTACTACCATCAAAGTACATAATTAATTACTAATAACCTAATTCACTAGCAAAAATAGCATAATTTATGTTAAAAAATACTACAACCCGTCACGAAGTAATGCCTAAAAGGGGTTATTTTTATGTCAAAGAACCAATTAAAAACCATATAATTTTTTTTAAGTAGAAGTTCTAACAAGTTCTTAAAATACTGTATAGCAGTAATTTTAGAAGTATTTGTAGCCGAAGTGTCGGTTTTTTTTTATTTGTGCGTTTTAGAACTATTCAAGCTATTGTTTTGTAGAGCTTGCGTGAGTGGAAAATAAAATTGCAAAGCACATAAACGTAACATATCAAAGTCAGGCCTATTTGCAGCTTCTAAGATTCCCCTCGCTACCTTTATGCTACCCTTATTTTGTTATCTCTAGAAATAATACGCCGCCCTTTCCCCTTGACAGCAGACTTTCAGGCCCGAAACTCCATTCGAAATCCACCCCAGTCGGCGCGGTGCAATCCCGCTACCTAACGACGCTTTGATCGATACAGCAATCCCACGCAAACCAGCGTGCTGTGCTTTTGTTTGAAGGAGGCCGCCGCAGGCTATATGGCTCGGAAAATACACACACAATAACATACAACGCAAACACACAGCGCGAAAATTACAGCGTAACTCAATTGTTTTAATTAACATCGCGTAAAAGCAGTAGAAAAGTTTTCCCTATCAAACTGAAAGATTGAAAAAATATATATATAAATATATATATAATCAAAAACTTTCATTTAATGTGAATGAAATTAAAACTGAACGTTAAACACTGTATTGTTGAAATATTTTTAACGTAATAAAATTATTTTATTTACTTAATAGGAAAATATGATTCTTGCATAAGTATACCGAGAATTTTTTAGTATGTCAACTGCAAAAGGAAACTGCCAATCTGCACATAGAGACTTTGCACACGATGACTAAGCCGATTCCAGATCGGCAGTAGATCGACTTGAAACAAAAAGGAACATCTAGCGGGCAGGAGTATCGAACTGCTGTTCCAAGGCTAGGGAAAGCGCAGTGGCAAGCTGCAAGTAGGTGCTGGTGATGTCACACGGTAAAACTGAAGGACGTACCTGAAGCCCTCGATGTTATCGTGGAAGCTGCGGTGGTCGGCACTCGGCGGACACCTCTCCCGCACGCACTGGCAGGCACGCACGCACTCGGCGGCTTGGTGGGGAAGGTAACGTCCTCCCGGGTCGCGACGCCGACACTGCTGCCAACTTGCGCGGCGCGCCACCGGAGGCGCTGCCACTCAAGGCCGCCCTCCAAACGTAGTTACGCAACGGAACCTTCCTTCCATGCGTCAGCCTGCAGTCCCGCGAGGCCCTTTCTGCCTTATGAGAGATTTGCATCGACGAAACCATTATGATGTAATAATCGACGTTCTATAAAACGCCCACAGAATATGAAATACGTTATTTATAGTGTATGACGAATATTTTTACGGTTTGCTCTCATGCGCCATAATTGATGCCTTTTTTTTTTTTGTCCATTTCAGCTTTTCATAAGAAAATTTCGAAAATTACACAATAATCATGTAGCTATTTTTACCTTGCCTAGTAATAGAGACATACTGCCTTAACTAGGAGCATAATATTATGTTATTATTAACGTACTACTAATTTATTTCAAATTTATTTAATATCTTAATTGTAACGTAATTACAAGCTAGCATTTTAGGTGTCATGGCTGCACTGCAGAATAAACTATGCAGTAAAGGGTTATAATGGAATTCTCGAAATTCTTCTCCTTAAAAGCATAAATTAACAAGAAACAAAAATATATTAGGGTGAGACTTCTGGGACCGGCCAAGTGAAAATAAAGGGTATTACATGTTAAATGATTTTAGGTGTGTCTCGGCCATTTTTCACGATATCACTTTCAAACAAAAAATACGTTGTCTATCTTTACACGGGACACATTTCTACAATTTTTTCTGTAAAATATTTAATACGCTGAAAATTGCGGGCAAATTAAGATTAAAAGATTTAACATATACACATTAACACAAACTCTTATTAATTTACTCTTACTTGCCATCTTGAAGCATGGTTTTTCTCTTCATAGGGCACAAAGTGTTTTTTGTTTGAAAGCAATATTGTGAAAGGTAGGTGAGACACGCAGAAAAATCATTTAACACGTAAATCCTGCTCCTTTCAATTGGCCGGACCCACACTAGGCAGCGCCCTTAAGGCTGTCGCCTAGTTGAGAATTTGGTATAGGGAAATACATCTTAATGGAATTCGGTTTTTCGCCGATCCTGCTAAAGATAGATATATAACACCAAATACTTTTTAAGCAGAAAAATACGTGCTTCTTTGCTATCGACGATTTTGTAACATTAATGTATAAGTAGTTTGATTTAGTACTTCTGGCGCATACTTCATGCATCAGGAGTCAGGAGCCAACCGCCATCTTGGATGACGTCACCTCCTGCTGTCATTCCAGTCGGCCGGTTGCCATCTTTTCCGACAAAATCACTTACCCCAAAAATCGCTTCCGAAATCAATTATTTTACAATTAAAAATCAGATTTTTTTATTAAAATACTTTTAAAAAGATGGAAAAATGAGGAAAGCGGATTCGAAGTTTCTCGAAGCAAGAGCCAAAAAGTCCTCAGGTGAGCAAGAGGATTCGATGTTCTTAGCAGAATGACCCACTTAATCCTCAGATCAATAAAAGAAGATTCGAGGCTCCAAGCCAGGCCCAGCGGACCGGGGAGGATCAGCGGTCATGGTCCCCTACCATGACCATCCTGCACCTGCCACATCCACCCCTCCTCCTCACTTCATCATTCTTGATCCTCACCTCACCCCCTCACCAAAACCACCTCTTAGCAATTATTAAAATGAGAAAAATATTTTTAAAAAATTGAAGAACATATAATGCTACACTACCCTACCCCTTGTTCACCACTACACCCCATCACCAAACTCCATCATCTACCCCACCACCTGGCAATTATTATAATATCAAGAGAAATAAAAAAATATCTAAAAATCGAGGAACATATAATGTTACTCCACTCTAACCCTTGCTCTACACACCACCTTCACCTCATGCCCTCTTCTACCCCTGGCAATTATTATAAAATAAAATAAAAATAGAAAAAATTCTAAAAATCGAAGAACATACAATGTTACCCCACCCTTCCCCCTTGCTCAACACCCACACCTTAATATCAAACCCTACCCATACCTTCCAACCTTCCAATCATAAAAAATATAAAAAGTAGCAAAAAAATTTAATTCTAAAAATTAAGGAAAATTTTACATTGGTGATCCCCAATCACCAAGTTGGTTGTTGACGATCTTGACCTTGATCTCAATTACCTTAAAAATTAAAAATCGAGAAAAAATGGTAAAAAT
This sequence comes from Clitarchus hookeri, assembly GCA_002778355.1. Taxonomy (NCBI): domain Eukaryota; kingdom Metazoa; phylum Arthropoda; class Insecta; order Phasmatodea; family Phasmatidae; genus Clitarchus; species Clitarchus hookeri. The sequence goes on along the minus strand of NQII01001127.1, from coordinate 410,507 downwards.
TTTAATAACTAATAAAATTTTAGGAACATATTACATTAGTGACTACGGCGCTCATGTTGGATACTGGTGGCATTGACTTAAACCCCAATGATCTTAAACTCGAAAATCAATAAAAATGTTTAAAAAAATAGAATAAATTAAAAAAATTGTCGAACATATTACGTGACTGACTCCGGCACCCACGTTGAATGTTGGCGGCACTAACCTTGGCCCCATTGACTTTCAACTCAAAAAATCAAGAAATAATCTTGAAAAATCTTTAAATATGTAAAGAATTGTCGAGAAAAAAATGGCATACCTATTACAATAAACCAAGTTGGATGTGCGTGATACTGAGGGTTCCATTCTCGTAACGATAGCAGACAATCAGCAGCCGACTGAACCCCCGCCTCTATATTTTATTGGCTATATAGCCGACCAATCTTCCAACCTACAAAGCGAATTATTGACTTCACATAACACACATACCTCCCACCCCACCCATGCCCCAGGCCATCACACGTCTTGTCGCTCCACTTCCCTAGCAATTTACTAACCATAGCTCAGACGCCATCAGCATCAAAGCAAGCCACCAACCAACCACCCGACTCTAGTCCCCCATCCCCCCCAATAACTCTCATAGCTCGTCCCTCTCATCATCCACCGACTCTACCAAGCCTCTTAGCTCTCTCATGCCATCATTAGCATTAAATGTCATGTCATAATCGTCTGACAAATCAGTACCCACAGATGCAGCAAGAGGTATTGATGGCAACACTTGCTGGCTCTCAAAAGACGAATCGTTGCAGTTCTTGACGTGGTTCTTCAATGTATCACCTTGCATAAAACGTGTGCGGCCATTGTCGTAATGCTTCATCACGCGAAAAACTCTTTTTACAGGTGGTTCTCTTATGTCGCCGAGCATGGCAGCTTTTGCTGAAGATCTTTCCACAGCAGCAACACTGTTTTCCATGTAATTTTCTAGCAGTGGGAGAGGGTACATTCATACATGTAAGCTCTACAGTAGACTTCGTACAATCATTGGCTTTTGCCATCTTCACGAAAAAACCTAAGTCCTTTCCACAGTGGCAAAATATGTATCTACTCATCCTAGCTATTGTTATATATATATATATATATATATATATACACACACACACACACACTTTCTAACACATTTCATAATTGAGATTTAAGCATTTTATGCCTTCATTTGACCAGAAATTTTTATCAAGTTCCTTGATCACATTACCATACAATTATATCTTCAACAGTTTCTTCCAGACAAGTTCTTCACTCAGCTTGAAATCATGGTCACGCTTAAAGCAGACAAATGAATACTGCCAGACGGACTCCTCGCAATACCGACCTCTAAAAGATCCCTATTGACCCCTAAATTAAATCTACACGACCCCTCCTGCTCCGAAAATAACCCCCTTGTGCTCTTAAAATGACCCCCTCCTGTTCCGAAAATGACCCCTCCTGCTCCGCAAATGATCACTCGTGCTTCACAAATGACCCCTCACACAATCCAGTCTTCGCATTCATGTAGTGATTTGCTGTTTTTCATGCTATAATGCTCTATTAGCAGGTAGAAGGAAATCAGTAAGTGCCTATTTTCCTTGGAAACCATTTCTTCTTCCTCTTGAAAAAACTTGTGATCGTCAACATACTTTCTATTGCGTCTACATTGTGCACTAAGCTACATTCGAGGTATTGGAGGCTCTAGTACAATATTCGCCATCGTGGTGCTCTGTTTTCGTATAGCTACAATCCAGCCACATATTATATTTTACACCGCCATATTTTTTCACCTCATCGATATGTTGGTTTATCATATTAGGTTTCATACTTTACATGAACGAGTAAACATCTTTCAATGATAATTGACACATTCGATTAAACCTAATATTTAAGCATACTCCTGTATGTAGATCGCTTCAGGACAATACTATTTAATTAAGTTTCGGCACGCAGAGCACCTCGGCCAGACGCATTCGCGCATCCCCAAACAGCTGCTCTGCGACAAGGCAAGCATATTGGTTCTGCTTGGCATGGACGATATGAATTTGCGGCATGTTTGCGATGATCGCGTCAATGTGGACATGGTGCTATCAGATTTCAAGAGTCTGTGTGCCTTGTGCTGGAAAGAGAAATACGTTTTTATGACGATCGTTAAGGGCCGGCCCCTATAAAATGGGAGGTACCAACGGGGATTCGATCAGTTCATCGCCGACAGTCGAGAATGAGCTACAGCATATCGAACTTCAGGCAAAATAGCCTCAATCTGCGTGTTCCCAAAGATGAGGATGGATGTTGTCTCGTACCAAGAAACGACGGAACTTGTGATAATAGTAAAAGAATAATTCGAAATGTTGGCGAACCCAAACGATCCGATGATGCTGCTACTAAACACTTCTTCCTAGAAACTGGTAATGGCATCATCTCGGAACTGCGCAGGGTGTTGACCTAACAAAATACATTCTTTCAGAACTACCTGTCCGAGCTCAGGGCAAAGATGGAGCGTGTTAAAACGGAGATCGTCCGCAATATGGTGGCCATGGACGAGCATGTAACAACTGTTCAAAGGCAAATTATCGACAGATTGAATGTGGCATCTGCACAAAATGAAGAGAATCGAAAAGTGCTTCAAGATTTCATAGAACATACATTCACTACCTCGATTTCCTGCCTCGACACGAAAACGGATATTAAAAATTACAGCAGGGACATATTGGATGTGTGCAGCGAACGCCTCGGCAAGATCGAAAGTATTTTAGCGGAGACCCAAAACTAAACCTATAAAAGAGAGCAACAGTAACAATTTTTATTCAGTGCAATTTCGGACAGTGCCAGCGTCCTGCATCTGACTAAACAGTTTGTTCGCTCGATGTATTTGCTCGCCAAGAGAGCCAAAATTTCACGCGACCTTATAAATGAAGACATTTTTAAGCTCATTACTCGTCTCAATACACTCAGGGAGAGTCATGGAGTACCCGTAGCCGTAAAGACTGAAATCGACGATATTGCTGAGCCTTTGAAGAAGCGAAAACATGATAATGTGCAGACAGATCGGGACGATGGATCGGATGCAGATTTGCCACACAAGAAAAAAATATGTAAGAGTCTTCAAACCCAATGCTCTGGTTCGCCAGTATCTACGATCGTACACATCTCACAATAATGATACGGCATACGGCGTATACAGGCATAATGATAAATGGTTCATCGATGCTAATGAAATAGAGTTTATACCAGGGGGATCATCCGAGTTGGTGATTATAGGACACGTGGAACCCCCAGACTATTTGAACTTCTATTTCGAAAGGAGCCCAGGGAGTTTACAGAATCCGACCTGTTGGAATATAAGACTTTGCTTGAACTCGCACATGCACTTACCAAGGTAATGGTCCCGAGACCGGCACTTATAAGGACGAAGGTAACGAAAAATTCGAAATTCTCGCAGATCTCTTCTGTGGCATAGTCCTGAAAAGCAGTGAAGGTTTAAAGAAGATTGACGACGACAAGAACACCGACTACATATTCTGGGAGGCTTCGAACGAGCTGGTCGATAAGCTGCAGCTACTGCTCGCTTCGCAAAGCGTTGGAAATTACTCCCACGCTAATGAGATGATTTCAATCGTCGAATAACTTAAGGAGGAAGGCTACATAGAATTAGTTGATTGGGAATCGCCAATGAACTGCACGCACCTGCGAGATGCAACTACCGCCACCGCAAGGTCGTGATATGTGAGATGAACGATCTATTTCAAGTCGATCTCGTCGAGATGATAACATATGCTCGGGTCAACAAGGGCTATAAATACACGTTGACAGTCATCGATGCATATAGCAAATTCGCCTGGGCCAGACCTGTCAAGTCGAAGAATGTGCATTATGTTACTGAGGCCATTGCTAACGTATTGCGAGAAGGACGCGTCCCGACTATTCTACAAACCGACCAGGGCAAAGAATTTTACAATTCAAAGTTCAAGACCCTGATGAAGAAACATAACATAAATCATTTTTTCCACATACAGCAATCTCAAAGCTTCTATCGTTGAGGGGTTCAACAGGACTCTGAAGGGGAAAATGTGGAGGCATTTCGCTGCAAATGGCAGCTACAAGTGGCTGACACTACTGTCGAAACTCGTTCGCGAGTACACTTCAACCATTCATTCTACCACTCGCATGAAGCTCTAAAATGTGGAAAACGACTCCCTGCTTCGAAATTGTACGCTGACGTGAAAAGGAGGGACCCACGTAAGCCTAAAGCCAAGGTTGGCGACCTGGTGCTCTTCTCCAAACAGAAAGGCATCTTCGAGAAAGGGTTCACAGAGAATTGGAGCCCCGAACTCTTTCGTGTGCGACATATACACAATTATGATCCAAGGACTTACTTTCTCGAGGATCTGAATAATGTTTCCATCCATGGTGGTTTCTGCGCAGAGGAGATCCAGCCTAAAAAATTTCCAGGTGTGTATTTGGTCGAGAAGGTGCTGAAACGACGTAACGGAAGGGCCTACGTCAAGTGGTATGGTTTCCCTGCCCGCTTCAATTCCTGGGTTGCTGAAGTTGACATCGAGCGGTGAACACCGAAGATTGCAATTAATAAATCAGAGTTTTTTCTCATTTTGTACATTACTAAATAAAACATGTTGTGTTTTATTTATTTTAAAAATCCCTTCACTTTATATAAAAATAATTTTAAATAAAAATACTTAAATGTAAGAATAAAAAAAAATTAAATATGACAGTTTACATTATACTTTGCAGGAATGGTCAATGTCACCATTCGGTTCAGGCCGATAGCAGGCGGCATAATCAAGAAATTAACGCCCCCTATGTGTTGAAAATAGAATCCAACATTGAGGGCGCGGCAGCACAAACTATACTTTAAAAACATAAACAAATATGGCTGCCACCTGGTGGCTAAATCAAACAACTCGCCTGGTGGGTGAATTAATACACTAGCACCACCTAGGTGATGAAAGCATATGAAATCCAAAATGACGTCCTCCATAAATGTACACCGAAGAGCCAAACAAACTGGTACACCTGCCTAATATCGTGTAGCCCNTCATGGACTCGACTAATGTTTGAAGGTATGCAGGAGGCAATTCACACCATGAATCCTGCAGGGCAGTCCACAAATCCATAGAAGTGCGAGGCGGTGGAGATCTCTTCTGAACAGCACGTTGCAAGGTATCCCAGATATGCTGAATAATGTTCATGCCTGGTGATTCAGGTGGCCAATGGAAGTGTCTAAAGTCAGAAGAGTGTTCCTGGAACAACTCGGTAGCAACGCTCGGCGTGTGGGGTGTTGCATTGTCCTGCTGGAATTGTCCACGTCCGTCGGAATGCACAATGGACAGGATGCTTACGTATCTGTCACCTGCCAGAGTCGTATCTAGACTATCAGGGGGTCCCATTTCACGCCAACTGCACACGCCCCATACCATGACAGAGCCTCCACCAGCTTGACCAGTCCCCTGTTGACATGTAGGGTCCATGGATTCATGAGGATGTCTCCATACCCGTACACGTCCATGCACCCGATAAAATTGGAAACGAGACCCGTCAGACCAGGTAACGTGTTTCCTGTCATCAACAGTCCAATGGCGGTGTTGGCGGGGCCAGGCGAGGCGTAAAGTTTTGTGTCGTGCAGTCAACAACGGTACATGAGTAGGCATTCGGCTCCGATAGCCCATATCAATGATGGTCCGTTGAATAGTTCGCACGCTGGCACTTTTTGATGCCCCAGCATTGAAATCTGTGCAAATTTGAGAAAGGGTTGCACATCTGTAACGTTTAATGATTCTCGTCAGTCGTCGTTTGTCCCGTTCGTTCACGATATTTTTCCGGCCGCAGCGATGTCGAAGATTTGATGTTTTACCGGATTCCCGATATTCACGGTACACTCGTGAAATGGTCGTATGCGAAAATCGAAATTTTATAGTTATCTCAGAGATGCTATATCCCATCTCTCGTGCACCGACTATAACCCCACGTTCAAACTCACTTAAATCTTGATATCCTGCATTCTAGCAGTAGTAACCGATCTAGCAACTTCGCCAGACGCTTGTTGTCTTATATAGGCGCTGCCGACCGCATCGCGTTACTCTAATTGGTTCCATACCTCTGTTATTTGTATACGCGCGCCTATACCAGTTTGTTTTTCTCTCCAGTGTAATATGCAAATGAACATTGCTATGTGTGAAAAACCACAAACGTTGATGAGTGTGTAGTCAGTTCGCGGTTCCTTCACACTTTTTGAATCAATCAAACCTTTAAAAAAACTCCTCATACGACACGTTTGGTTGTTTCCTAAATATGCCACGTATCACATGCGTTTTACACTTGTGTTAACAGAAAATCACTTTATTTTTGGTTAAATTTAGCTATTACTTGCATTCTATCTATACATTATAATATTTCATTTATAATTAATGTGAATAAAGACAGAAAGAAAATAGGTGTGTTGGTAATGCCTAGTAAGAAGTAATTCTTATGTAAAGTATGTCTGCACTGTGTGCGCACTAATGCAATGCGTTGGCCCTCAGTCATAATTTTCTAAGCTTTGTATGTATGATGTGGAGGAATAACCTATAATTATAACTTAAGCAGGGCTTCATAAAAGTTGGAAGTAACCGTGAATGGAGGATAGCCGTAAATTTATCCATTACACGCGCAATACAACGGCAAGTCTTAGAAATATTTTTATAAATTCGCTGCCAACTTGCCTGGGAGCCTGCATGCCAGTGTCTACTGTAGCATACGGCCAGTATTTGTTTTTCAAATGTTAATTTTCAAAGTTCGCTCTTTACCGCGAACGGGCTTTAGAAATGTGTTAGAATTTTTTTTTTTTTTCTGTGGTATACTGAGTTCGCCTTTGAAAATTACTTCATGTAAAATTTTAATGGAGATTCTTTCTTCCTTTCTTCCTTTATATTTTTGCGTCTATTTTGAGAGATTTTCAGGTATAGAAAACTTTTGCCAAGATTTATAATTCAGACGTTTGTTTACACAACTCATTTATTTCAATACGTCTATTGAAAAATCAGTAAATAGGTAACATAAAGCAGTTAAAAATGCGGTTTTTGCTTTTACAGGAACTTATGTCGGGGCAATACTAGTAGTGTTTGCTACTTATACGTTTGATGGCACGGGAAAATATTTGACGGCGTAAACGCCATGCTCTTTGCCTATTTCAAAATCGTTCTATCCCCCCTTCTCCTTCGCGAGGTGATTGTAAAAAATTGTTGATAAACTTGATGTGTGTTAGCAAATATTCGTTTTAAGTTTCAAAAATACAAATTTCATTATGAAACTTACAGTTTATGTTCCAAATACATTTAGATCGAAAACGGACAACACTACATTTTGCGAGGAGAAATGTTTTATCAAAATAAAAGAACTCGGAGTCATAGTTTTGTTCTGTGATACTGGTGGAAATACACTGCGTAAATCAAGTGACCTTAAGAAATTATTTTAAAGTTTGTATAGCAAAAATCTTATGATCAGTCACATAAATACAGTTGAAAAAAATTTTTAGAAAAGAAAAATGTCGCAACTGCAAATTCACCTTGCTTCCTCTATTACTCATCAACCCAATCCTTTGCCTCTACTTAAAGAATTCTCAGTTCTGAATATTTCACCTGGGTTCTGAACGTATGGATAATATATGTCCCCTTTCGTTTCATGTTGCCACAGTGTCGAAGTAGAGATACGAGCTTTTATATCTGAACAACCATAGCGTAACATTATATTGCAATAAATCCCACTGGGCCAAAGCACGACAAATAACCGTGTTGTTACTCATTTTTCTCGACTAACCGACTACACAATAGCATACCCATTATTGTCTCCCAAGTTTACGTGAACAACAAATTTTGTTTATTGTCTTTAGCCGAAGGGGGTGGCAACACGTATACAGTAGTCAGTTATGGTTAAGGCCCGGGCATAATTGAAACAATAATTTCACAGACACAACACAGTAATACGCGCACAATTCAAGTTTCATGCCAAGTAATATGACAAACTATAATCGCGCTTAGCGATACGCACATCTTCACATATAATTTTAGCAAACAAGAAGAGTTCCTCTGAATATTTTACTACGTTGTCAAGATAGAAACTTATTTAACAATGAAGTGTGTGTTTGTGTGTGTGATGTTATGAAGTGATCAGGCCTTAGCTGGACGGCCTGCCTAATCACAACGTCAATCATTGGACCAGGGCACGAGCGTGATTGCAGTAATACCTTACGAAAGGCAGTTTCAGAAACACCCCCCATCGGCCAGTAAACGGGGCTGAAAATATTAAACAACGCGCCCGATATAGGCCATTTAACACTTGGAGCGGCGTATTTTGTCATTGGGGCAGCGGACCAAGAAGACGTGGAGATGGGTGTGTCCGGCCGTCGCTAACCGCCTCCTAGAATCAGCCTCCGGCAACATGAACAAGGTGGGGACTTTCCAATTAGATTGTAACAGTGCGGTAATAAAACTTAATATAATTAATTAGCATCTTGGTATTCCATTTAAGCTCCTCCGATCAATAGTTACTTAAATAGTCATGTTCAATAAACTCCATCTCATACTGTTGTGCTCTACCTAATCATGAGACATTTTTTAGCTACGCCCGTAGCCCCTTCTTTAAGATATGAATTGACTTAAATCTAATACCTAACAATAGAGCATCGCAATCATTGAGATTCTGGAATGTTTTAACGATACGTTAACAGCCAAAACTAGAACGAAAACCGTGTCACTTATACAGAAAAGTTTCGTTTTTTTAAATACTAAAATACGTTGCCATTTAACACTAAATGAATCAATAGCAACATAAGCAAGGTCAATGTGCACAGAATACTTAACAATATAGAAGTGAAACAGCAGTTTATTCTGAGAACTCTAGCCCCAGACATTTGGGGCAGTGGTGGCTGAGCTGTTAGCCTGCTCGCATCGCACCAAGGCGAACCGGTTCAATCCCCGGCCGGGCTACTCCCGGACTTTCGCATGTGGGAATCATGCCGGACGATGCCGCTGGTCGGCGGATTTTCTCGGGGATCTCCCGTTTCTCCCGCCCTTTCATTCCGGCGCTGCTCCATACTCACTTCAGTCACCCTCATCGGCTCTCAAGTCATCGCTGTTAAGAGCCACCGAAATCTCTTCACTCTAACCCCACACGCCAGAATAATGGCGTCACTGGCCAGCAACATGTCAGAACGTCGTTCGCCAATCAGCGCCTGGTAACTTACTTGCCAGCCGGCAGCCCCACTAATAGGGCATCTTCCTGGTCATGCAGCAACCAATCAGACTCAAGGCCAATTTAAGAGCCTTAGTCACACAGCCAATCAGAAAATGGGTACGCTCACATGAAAGGAACTGCCATGCCACTTCACTTCTTACCTACCTATTATACGGCCACCGTTCTTATATTGTGTAGCGTACGTGTTTATCGTTGCAACCGTATATGCATAAATTCAATGTTAATTGCGTCTGGGACGTTAACCGAACACTTTCAAAATACGGGTCCAGTCCAGTCTTTCTGCCCAAGATGTATCCTTCCTTCAGAAGTTTATTCTTCTTAATCACTGGTGCCCGTGAGTTAAATAAATGCCATTGTGAAATTTTTAGTAGCCAAAAATATATTACTACAGGTTGTTCGCGCTTGACTGTGCACTTTCGAAATCTACTTTTGTAAAAATTCCCTGCTTCTACGACATACGTTCTAACGAACTCACTTACTGACGTGCTCCTATTAGCATTGACAGCGTAGTAGAAAAATTAGTAGTTCCAAGGATCAACGTAGTATCAATAGTGTCATTTTTAAATTTCTAGACATTGAATTTAAATTCTGGTTGTTTTAAATACTTGCGGATTGGCCCTTTCACGCCATGTCTAATTCCTGGTTTCTGACTTGTATCAGTTGTTTAGGGATACTTATTTTGAAACTACGGCTATACCTCTCTGACAATATACAGAGTGAGTATAAAAGAATACCCCAACTTTGAAGGTCTATAATAACATAACCAAACAACCTACAACCTTAATTTACCAATCAAATGAACCGTGGAACCGTGAAGTTGGTTTACCATACATTCATAAATGTTTAATGTGACTATCACGAGCGGCCCGAACGACATATACGCGATAATCAAACTCGTTCCACTCTCTTGTCAGTATGTCCGGTGATACGGTTTGGATGGCGTAAAATACGCAAAATTCATGTACACACTTACATACACACAAGTACAGCAGACCCACCAACACATGCAAACAAAGATTACCCGAGTAAGTTACACCAAAGAGGAAAAAATACATATTCATTACTAGATATGGTTCTAAGTTTCGATACACAGCACACCCTCGACAATGGGCAAATTATCACAGTATCATTTAAGCCCTATAACCATAGGTGCTNATTTCCGAACTGTTTAACATACAAACGACAATTTCATAATATATATCGTCCCTGACAACACAAATCATTGTGGAGTTATTTATGTCCTATATATATAAAAATGATTACAGATTAATTTACTCCCTACAAGCATAGGTGCGCATAAGTTCCGTATCGTGTAAGATACGTTCAACAACTTCATAACATCACTCCCATCATCACGAAAGAGTTAAGTTTTCTCAAATTTGATCAAAATTTAAGTCCTTCCAATGAGATATACATCAACGCTCTTGCAGGCCAAGCCGGGAGAGTTATGTCAGGGTCTTCCCAAACATATGCACATGGGTTATCTCAGAGTCTTCCCAACCATACACAATGATAAAGTATTAAAGGCAATGCACACTACTATGAAAACAATGGTGTGAACAATCACATCACTACTGTAACATAGCATTTCCATAAGCCTACAGTGGAGACATATAAAGCATAAATGCAAGCTACCAACGTAATAAAGAGAGAACATCACCGTGCATAAAGGGGCCTAACAGGTTACGTGAGGCTCTCGCAGGTCTAACATAAAGGGCGCTGTCGCACACAACGATAAAGAAGCCTAACATGTCTCTAAAGTGTCTCGACACNGAATGCAAAACCGTGGAAATCGGTTCGTGCGTTCTGGAGTTATAGCGTCAGGAAGGAAAACCCGACTTATTTTTATATAGTAGATATATATATATATATATATATATATATATATATATATATATATATATATAAGTATAGGATAGGATGACCGACTCAGTTGCTATTCAGACTTCGAAATGCGAACAGAGCTGTTTTTTTCTACGATGGGAAATAATAGAGAAAGTTATTTATGTCGTTACCGTCAGAAGACATTTTCTAAAGTTGCAATGCTCGTCGACACGAGACTAGCTGTCAAAAAAAAAATGAAATGTATTATCTGATCATGTAAAAAATGCAAATCATATTTTCGAAGACTCGATACCTTAAAAAGACATAGCACAACATGCAAAGCTCTCCTTCCTACACAGTTCCATCAGTATTTGCTGATAATAGAGCAAATTTTTGATGGGAAGATATCCGCAAAAGAAATATCCGAACCATCAACATCATTAAAGTCATCATACCCTACTATGAAAACAATGGCTGGAACAGTCACATCTCCTAGACATCCATGCCACTACTGTAACAGTACATTTGCATATGCCTGCAATGCAAAGACACATATAAAGCATAAATGCAAGCTGAATCCATATCGCACAGTCTATCGATGCCATATATGCCAAGGTATGTTCACTTGTATAAACAGTTTAAACATACATATGATAAAGTGTAAAGACCTTGTTAACGAAGTTGCTACAACTATCCAGAACATCGAGAATGCAAGTGTGATCTCCAAGTCTGCTGATGACGATGTGAAATATGTACTGGTTTGACATTATATATAATTTATCAGCTATAGTTGAGAACAAATTTTATTTCAGCCACTTGCCTATTTCCCTCTAATCCACTACAGAGAAAATTACAACCTAACTTCGTATTAGACCTACAGAATAAGGGTATAAATTGGAGTAACCACAGAAATTCACATAGTTGCTAAGCTATTGTGTACAGCAACACTACTGTGTGAAGGTAGTAGTGTACGCAGAAGGGAGGAGTTCGCAGAGGGGAGGAGTCTGCAGAAAAGAGAAGACAGCAGTGGGGAGGAGTCCGCAGAGGAGAGGAGTCCGCAGAGGGGAGGAGTCCGCAGAGAGGAGGAGTCCGCAGAGGGGAGGAGTCTGCATTGCATAATAGTAGTACACATGTTTAAGTTGTCATATACTTGAAGATGATGAAAAGTGTGGAGAACATGCAATCGAAAATGATCTGTTTGCCTACATGCAAAACTTCACCAAGTGTTCAACAATTACATGGAAAACAATGCAGTTACTGCGACAAGACATTCACTAAAAGTTGCAATGCACGGCGACATGAACAGAGTGAGTGTCAAAAGAAACCAGCCTCCAGAATACTATCATGTAATATGTGCGGTGCGACATTTGGTAGAAGTGACAATCTAAAGAGGCATACTGCTGTATGTAAAGGCAACTCACCTTTACTTGGCACAAGACAGCAAGCATTGAACTTGTTGACGCAAGGCAATACAATGGATGACTCCCATACTGATTCGTCGTGTAAACTATTGATTGTACCATCGCCCATAACATTATCCGGACATGCATCAAGTTCCAAAACATTCTGTGAAGAAGGAAATACGCCTGTTGCGGACATGTATTATGAAGAGCGCAAACCATACAGATCGTTCAACGATGTGAACAACAAACATGTATTGCTAAGGCGTAAGATGAAAAATGGGGATGTTACAACTATCCAGCACGAAAGTGTGACCGTCAGGTCCGAGGGCGATGATGATGATGATGATGATGATGATGATGCGAAATATACATATTCTACTGACAATGATGAAGTAACTGCATCTGCAAAGCAAAAGCGTAAACACGATGATGAAGAAGACGAATACGTGAATTTGAGACAGAATAAACGAAGATTCGAACCAAGTAATCTGGCTCAGAGGTATCTCACAAACTACCCATCATGGAAGAACATAGATGCATACATGCAGACATGTATTGTGAACCTTTTGCGAAGAGAGTCGTGAAGTCAGGCTACTTATTTTCTGAGGACCCCAACGACCTGGTTGGTAGACTATGTGTGCTGGTAGCATTACAGAGAAGAAGATATATTTCTGTCAGCGAAGAGTTAAATAAGATTATTTATGAACTCAGAACTAATGGCTATAGCGAATTATATATGTTCACCGCGCTTCTCGACAACAAATAGAAAGAAAATTATGTTTTTTTTTTAAATTGAAAAAATTATATATAATTTTTTTTGTGACAAAATATTATTGCTTTGTGTTTTAATTGAAATATATATATATATATATATATATTTTGTGTCAATATATATATGTATTACTTCTGACTCTGCGAGTATTCTTTTTCTGTTGGTGAAGACGAGATGTCAAACACACTGGACCGAAGAATGTACAGGTCGCATATATACGAGCACGCTGGAAGAATTTAGTACCACATATGTTCTACCCTGCGCTGCTAAGGTATGTTGCGTCTTCAATTGAAACTATGTATATGCAAAGCTTGCGTCAACATGAGCGTTGAAGCAGACATCGGCAGCACGACGGCAGAGGGCGAAATAATATGTCATAGCAAGTGTAAATGTTGCAAGATAATGTACGACATTTATGCACGTATACGACTATTATTATTCAAGAACCACTGACGCTATGTCATCGTAGAGTACGACCGCTATATAAGCTGTGTCTACCCTACCAATCGACACCGGTGAGCTCAAGATGAACGTGCCATTTCGTCCAGAGACAGCCTACAGTAGTGTTACTCCTGGTAAGAACTGTATAACCTTAACCTATGTCTGTGATGGCAAGACCGCTGACGAGCCAAGAACGTACAGCGAACAGTGCGACGGTATAGCGTATTGGCTGCTTGCCCACAACCCAACGTCGTACGAGCTATGTCAGCAGATGGTCGAATGTAATATTCTGGGGAGGTGTATTGTTAACTATATGCTAACAGACACTCCCCTGCCATGTGAGCCGGACGAAGTTATAACTCACGCTTTATTGCAAGATGCGATAAGAGTTTACCTGCCTCAGGAGCCTTTGGTACTGGCTGAACCTACCAACTCTGCTGCTGCTGCTGCTGCGATAAGACGTTGCCGGTCACAACATGTCTGAATTGTGACAATACATCGCTTCAGGACGTGTTTAAATTATCAGTCGCTGATAGAAAGACACTACTGCTGCAACTATTCACTACTCTGCTTGCAAAAGTATAGTGAAAAAAAAAAGTTTTAATTGTCTATATTTATAATTAATTGCTATCTTGATGTAATGATTAGAATATATTGTGTATTACTTGTTAATGCCTATCTTGATGTGTAATGTATGTTTTGCTTGTGATATTGTCGACATTCATATGTGTATATTACTCGTTAATGCCTATCTTGATGTACTGGGAGTATGCTGCAAAAAACAATGTATAATATATACAGTAATATATATGTATGTCATGAAATTCACTGTGTTCTTATTTCTGTTGGATAACAATCACACACATCCCAAACTATGTACTAGTATATTAAAAGCACACAAATAAACAGTACACTACCGCAATGATATATATTTGTAAAGGCATTACATGATGGAGTACACTATAAGTATGCTTTAGTTGATATTGTGTACATAGGGTAAAAACAGTACACTGCTGCTTGTAAAAATACTAACTATCGTACCAGTAAAGACAGTCCTCTGTGTGTGCCAGTGCGCATTCTCAGGAGATGGTTCTCTAGTATACCTATAAAGCCATTAGCCTTGGAGGATATAATTATAGGCCAGCAACGAGGAGGAGTCGTCTCTCCTGCGGTTGTTATTTTCGCATTAGATGGCGCTTGTTATGTTCGCATTAGATGGCGCTTGTTATTGTCGCCCTAAAGCGACCACTCTGGTTTGGGAATGTGCATAAATACCCCCTCCTATATTCCTACACAGTTAATCGTGTATATACCGCACTGGCTATGCTTTAGCCACTACCTGCTGCCACTGTTCTGATAATCGAAAAATTTTTTTAAAAAAATTACTTAATAAAAAAAACATTTAAAAAAAGCAAAACAAAAAATCGTAAGTAATTAGCGGTCGAAGCTGCCGCTAATTTCTTTTACACCTATGATAAGGATATAATGAAAAGTAATTATAGCAGTTATTATTAGTTAGTTTTGATTAAACCATCCTAAAAATTTCTAATGCAATTTTTAAATTAAAATAAAGATTACGTTTACTGGGGGAAAAAAATTAGATATAGAGTGATTCGTGAAGATTTCCTATAAAACACCTTTTTGTCTAGATTTTTAAAATATTTTCTGGTAAAATTGTATTTAAAATTACTTTGAAAAATTGTATTGCAACAGTTTTAATGGAATTTTACACGCATCCCGTTACTGCTACAGTCCCATCTTGTCTATTCCTCAGGCGAACGCGAACGGGGAAAAACTGGTATGTTTTATTCGACTGGACCACCGCCTGAAATACGTGCGCAAAAGCAACGAACGGTGGACAGAAGCCCTTGTCTCGCTGTCGCCCCCACGGGCGAGTCTACCGCCAAGGGAACAATTACACACGCCGTAAACGCGAGAACAATTGAGCGGACACCCCCCCCTCCCCCACAAAGGCCTACCAGAAAGCGTGCTGCTAAACCAAGCCGTGGACTCTCGCGCCATAAAAAACTTAAAGGAATTTGTACTATTGAAAAATCTTGGTTTTCTGATGTCTGTGAGACTATAAGAGAAGAAGATACAGTACATGTCTTGCAAAAAGTGGTTTCATGCAGAATGTGTTAGCGTGAAAAAGTGAAAGAAAATATTTTTCTGCAACATTTGCCAGTAGTGTTAATTTTTGAAATTTTTTTTGTCATTCCCTTATTAACGCAGGGTTATTAATAAGACCAAACTTGCATTATAGCTATAAGGTGGTACTGGTAATAAGTATTTAAATTGAAAAGTGTGAAAGTTGAAGAAATCTGAAGGTCTTTGTAATTGCAGTTTCTCTTTATTGTACATAATTTTTAAGTAAAAAATACATGTTTATCGTTTGATTGTGCAGTTTATAAATTAAGAGCATATTTATTGTAAATACAGTAAATATTAAGAATGATTCATTGATGGAACTTAACATGGTCCATTCATATAACCCTATACTTACTTATGAATGTACCACTTGCGCTTTTTGTTTAAAATATTTTTCCGTAAAATATAAGGGATTTGTAAATCTATTAAGGGTGCTAAAGAGTATGATTGTTTTATATTTGTATACTATATTTCTTTATGTGATGTTGGTGCATGATTTATTACGCTACAACACAAAATTATTACCAGGTCCATTGATGGCGCATTTCCCCTATGCAGTTATGAGTACTAATTTTCATCGAAGGCTGATTTCAAAACTGTCCCGCTAAATGTGGGCCAGTGGTACAGTACCTAGTAATGTTTATGATTTTATCTGGAAGCTAAGTGAAAGTTAATTATCAGTGGCGACGCGGTGTAAATCAAAATATTCCAGTACTTTCCAAACATAATTCGTTACTTTCCAGCCATGACGCTCCGCACATTGTTCCTGCTCTTCGTGTTGGGACAGCCAACTTGCGGGCCCACGCCGAGATTCCAGTCCGGACCGTGCTGGCTGACATGACCACAGAGTACTCAACAATATAGAGGTAAAAAAGCCGCTTGTACCGCGAAATGGCGTTACTCACCAGCAAAAGTGTTGTAATGCCGTTCGTCAATTCGCGCCTGGTAACATACTCGCCAGCCGGCAGCACAGCCAAAAGGGAATCTTGGGTACATCTTGTCTGTTTGTCTATACAGCTTGATCCTAAAGACTCTCCCTCCTGTACCTGATCCCTATGGTATAACAGGAGAAACCATTCAGAGCTTACATAAGTACTTAAGAGCGCACCTCAGATCAGGAATTTTCCAGGCATATGGTTGTCACTTCAGACATACGTCAGTTAACAGGACGTAGAGGTGCGCTCTGCCAGGCATTTGTCAGTACACGTCGAATGGAGTCAGATCAGTAACTCCTTTAATTGGGAGCAGTTGAATGCTCTCAATAGAAAGAGAATACGCTCTTTCCAATCGCAGTGGGCGGAGGTTCTCCACCCGAGGGCGGTTCCACCTCACCTGTCAACAGCTGCGTAAGGAGTTGAATCCTTACGTGCCACCTTGATAGGGCCGAGTGCTATTCTCACTCGACAAAACCCGCTTTGTAAACGAGTCCTCTTACTAGGCGGACCAGACCGTCGATCCTTCGTTAATATGCATCAACCCTTTGAAACTCGGTCTGTGGCAGGTCAGCACGCTTGCGTTCCACGGCAGCTGCTACCGACTTTTTCCGGCACAACAGACTCAGCCCTCTAGGCAAACACACACCTCCAAATCTCCTTCTAAGCAGAAGGTTCAACCAATGCCACTCAGAGTCCGACCCGCGATCAGCACGGCCTAAGCCGGGGCTTTCACACTGATCCCCTGGGTACCCACAATTTTCAGACATGCACCCTTGAGTTATCACCCAGGGAGGCCCAGCCCTTCCAGGACGCCAGACAGCCCCTTCACTAGAGCTCAGCCACCCCGAGATCAGCCCGATTTGTCAGATCGATCCTCAGCTGGGGGATGTGCAATTCGGTTCGTGGTCTTCACCGCATGGCGAAGAATATTTACCGTCACTGGAGACTGCACATAACCTCGCCGTAACTGATTATCTGTGCACAGACAGGCCGTTACCGCCTTCAGTCGCCCTCACTCCGTTAGCCATGGTGTGGCCACCATGTTACCAGCCCTTACCGCGCGGAGGTGGAGATGGACTTGAGCAGTGCTAGGCTATATATTCGCATCACTGCTCTATTTAAGGAGTTGGGTCGGCAGCCTTCACAGCAGCAGGGGAACGCCCAATCATCAATGAGCGGGCCCCACCGGAGCTCACCGACGCGGGCGCACAATCGACAGAGGCCGGAAAGTGCACCACGCACCAGCTTACTCTTACACTTACGCCGGTCACTTACTGCTAGAGCTTGAGCCGGGGGATAGGCCGACAAGAGCAGACATTCCAATAGTCACGTCAGCTCAACCAGGTTGCCAGGACTTAGTTCCCCCCCTACACACGCAGACCGGAACACCACAGTCTGGTTTTCAGGGCACCTGGTCCTTTCACCTTACACCCTTTACAGGCTGGTTGCCGGACCCACAGCCCAGCCCCAACCCTGTCCCCCAAGGGCCAATCTTGGGTACCATGCAGAAGCCAATCAGACACAAGGCCCGTTTGCAGAGCCTCGCGTAGCCAATCAGAGATTGGGCACGCCCACATGAAAGGAGTCGCCGTGCCATTTCGTCCGTGTTGTTATGTACTGTGTGACGCGACCGTCTCGCCGGGGCAGGAAATGCAGTTGGCACGGCACCGCGTCATCGAAAGGGGGATGTTTGGGAAGCCCCCCCCCCCCCAAACAACACAAAACGCGCAGAGAACAGTTTTGGCGCGGGTATTTTCGGTCTTCAAGGATGATATTGACGTCGGCGATCTTCCCCCTCGTCGCTAGTGAGATCGCCCACTCCCACACTGTTTTCTAAATCGCTCGAGTGGCCCGCGCGTAAGGATGTTGTTCTTGGGCGCACCTGGAGAGTGTTGCGCGGGCTTCCTTGTCTTCCGCGAAGTCGGTTCGTATCCACCCCACGTTCGAATGCGTACTCCGTGGTGGAGGTGTGAGATGTAGAGCGCACTGAAGCTGGACCGTAACCAGTTTCCGAGCCGCAATACTAAACCGTTTCTTTTTTTGCCATTAGTACGTCCACCGAGCGAGGAGGCGCATTTGTAAATCTTAGGACTCACATTCGGGAGAACCTGTCCGGCTATCTTGATTTAGGTTTTCCATGGTTTCCTTAAATCACTCCAGGCCATGATCGATTCCTTGCCCATTCCTGCTTTTCTGAGCAACTTACTCCGTCTCTAGCGACCTCGCCGTTGACTTGAAGTTAATACCTACCTACTAGTACTGCTGAAATCACATGGCTTGGAATAACCGTTAACCCACTGTTTGTGTAAATTCGTGCTTTGAAACTGTAGTTCGTTTTTCTTGTTTGAGATTTGATTCATCCAAGGTATATTCAATTTACGGAAAACTTGTTTTTAATAGAACAGATGTGTTGAAAAACAAGATGTACATAAACGTTTACGTCTCTGTTTGATTACATGATTTTTAAATTCCTGCTCTCAACTGTTGAATCACTGTTGCGGAAGTGAGCAGGAGATTAAAATAATTCCACTTCCTCTTTTAAGTTTGTCATTATGGGCCAGCTCACGTACGCCGAAGGAGAGGCAGTCGTTTTCTGTGTGCATTTAGATGGGTGGAATAAACTGGATGTCACAGTTCGCGTTATTTAACGTTTTAAAATAAAATGGGTGGGACGGGTAGTTGCAAACATTTTCCAACGCAGAATTTAAAACGTGTAATGCACTAGTATCACTTTTTCAGAAACAAAAGGGAAAACTACTTAACCGAATTCGCTCATGTAAATAGCTGGTTCAATGTGGATAAGTGTTCGTATGAAGTCAAACCGGTTGCACTGGCTGGGTTTGTTGAGGTACGAGAAATGGAATCTAGTTACAGAAATAGTATAGTCTCACAACAAGAAACGCTGTATAAACTACACAAAAATACGTGAAGGTTAAGTTTTATAAATTTACGATTTTATACTATGGTAGCTCTGAAAGGTAAAATTTGTTCATTTGGCATATGTAAATAAAAATATTTGTCTACTTAAAATTTCTTAACTCTAATTCAGTCTGTTAAACAAGACAAGGTGGATTTTTCCTGTCTTTGCTGCTCACAAGGAGTCCTCCTTATAACCGAAATTCTAAGTAGGGAGATTCGTTTACCGTTAGCAAATATTTTGACTAGACTTCCAAGATGCTGCCGGTGACAGTTTATTGAATATCATCCTTAATTGTGGAAATTTTCTGCAGCGATACAATTATTGCGCTAGTAAATATTAAAACGTGACACACTTTTGTTTGTGAATGTGCAAATATCGGTATTATTTATCTGTTCTTCAAACAAAATTATTCACATCGCAACGTGTAGGTTGCTTACTTTATTCCATCTCCTGCCTGGTCGACTTCCGTGACTCAGGTCGCCAGGCGCCAACAGAACACGTGGTTCGTAGTTTGAATCCAGGTTCAGCCTATTTTTTTTAGGTCAGAGTTAAGGTTAATGCAGTGTGTAAGCCATCCCGGGATCAGCACCACAAAGCGAGGAGAACCTTAAACATGCAGTAACTCTTATTTAGTGCTAATCCATGACAGTTATGACGCACTGATGGTAAACCGTCCCAATGATAACCCTTGTTTTTGAAAGTAAGACGTTAATAAGCAGTGTCAACTTGAAACTACTTTTTTCCTGCTCAGCTGCTTCTTGACGTTACCGTAAAAATAAATTACGCTGTTACAAGGAGATGTAAAGACTCTTCGTAGTAAATTACGCATATTGTAAGTAGATATGTTGGTTCCTTTTGGTGCAGGTATCATATATAGGAGCCACCAGCCACCAGCCACCTCGGTTATCGAAACGGCCTGGGACGGCCATTTGTAATGGACCCCGACCACCATATTGGATATTTGTGACCTTGACCTTCACCCATGGCATTAACCTTGACCTTAAAGCCCAAAAAATTGCAAAAATCTACTGTACATGTAGAACATCAGGAGAAAGGACGACTCTGATGACGTCATGCGTTTGAAAGCAGGCCTGTAATCCAGAGGGTGTTGAGCCACCCCACCAAACATCACCTCAACCCCTCCCTGTCCCATCCCAAAACCCAATCATAAAAAGTATCGAGAAAAATCGCCAAAATCGAAAAATTGATTCTAAAAATCTAGGAACATATAACGTTAACCTCACACTCACCACACCACCATACC
>NQII01001127.1:318950-382069 GCA_002778355.1 Clitarchus hookeri | reverse complement strand
AAGCCTACATAACCACGAGGAGCAGGACCAAGCGGGGCAGTCGGCCGACGGACACGGAAGAGGACGGAGCGAATCCGCGAGCAGACGTCGACGGCAGCCGGCCGTCGTCAGGCGCAGAGTACTGCATGGACCCGGGAAGAAGGAACTTCGAAGCCAGACGTCGTGACGCCCATCAAGTTCGAGAGCAGTTCCAAGCCGCCAGCCGAGGGAAGACAGCGCAGCAGTGTCAGATAAGTAGTTCTACACCAAGTGTGAAGAATCTCCCCCCCCCCACGACGCCAGTCGCGGCGTCAAACCATACGTAGCCGACATAGAAAAAGGGGAGGAGAGTTTGTCTCGTGAGTTCATGTACCAGTTAACCTGTTCAAGCAACAATAAAACTCGATTATGTGAACACCCGTATAAAGTGTATGTTATTAGTAAATTGGACCTAGAGACAACAGTGTCGACGTATTTGTACGCCCTATCACTGAGGGCTAGCATCAAGTGCTGGCGCCTCACGCCGCAGAGCAGAATCAATACCTACTTCCAAACTTCAGCATTTGGCAGGTATCAACTTCATATAATAACAGTCGCCTCACGATGAGGGAAGTGAAGGCGGCTCCGAGGGAAATACATGTTAATGAAATTCGATTTTTGAAACCAATTTGAAGATATGAACTTGAAGCAAAAACGTAAGCGTGAGAATGATACTCTCAAGCTCTGTATCGAAGCAAATATAACAATTTGTTTTTCAGTTATTTTTAATTTAATTATTAAGTTTTCTGATTTGTCCAGTAAACAGGCTATATACATTAATGTTATTCGCGGTTTGTTCACACTTTTTGAATAAAACCTTTGAAAAATCACTCTACGTATAACATACTTGGTTGTTTCCGAAATATGTCACGTATCACAAGCGTTTTATATTTGTGTTAACATAAAAGTACATTATTTTTTGTTAAACTAAACTTTTACTTATATTTTATTTATAAATCATTATACTTCATTTATAAATAATATTAAAAAAACAGGGAGAAAATAGGTATATTGGTAATGCTTGGTAAGAAATAGTTCTTATGTAAAACAAATTACACTGGATGCCCACGAATGTGGTACGAGGTCCCTTTGGTGTATTTTATAGACTCGGTTAAGCTTTGTTTGCGTGAGGTGGAAGAATATTGTTTAAGTAGAACATTAGCAGGACTTCAGAAAAGTTGGATGTAACCGTGAATGGACTATACGGAAGGCCTCGATAACAAAGAAGCACTTATTTTTCTGCTCAAAAAAGTCCCTGGTGCTATCTATCTTTAACAGGAATGCCAAAAATCCAAATTTCATTAACATGTATTCCATACCAAATTCTCAACCAGGCAACAGCCTTTTAACATCGATTTCTGGAGAGCCGATGAGGTTGAGGCGATGTGAGTATGGAGCAGCGCCGGAATGCAAGGGCGGGGGAAACGGGAGATCCCCGAGAAAACCCGCCGACCAGCGACATCGCCCGGCACGATTCTCACATGGCTACGATTCCCCGCCGGGAATCGTACCCAGTTCGCCTAGGTAGGAGGTGAGTGTTCTAACCACTACACCACCGTGGCCCCGCCGTCAAAGTTGAGTAAGCCACACACATGTCAACATGACGATACCTGGGCTAGAACGCAGGAACTCCTAAGTAGATATCACTTTCCTCTGCCTGTAGTGTCGCCCTGGATGTTTTAAAGCGCTTGGGTTTAAGTCTACAAATATTATTATAAATTGAAGTACTGTATTTGGATTCGGAATGAGAGGGAACGAAATTAGTTTTCAGCCACCTAACTTTTCCTCACAGTGCACGGGCCTACTCGTAGGCGTCATGTCGTCAGCACGCACAGATGCCAAGGAAACGCGGGCGTGGGGTCGGGAATTGGGACTCTCGCCAACGGACTGTAACGAGGAAGAAAGTAGATGTTGGGGATGTCATCCGAATGGCGCCCGGCAATGCGAGGGCGAAGCCTGCGGCTCTAATGTTGGCGTCAAGCAGTTCACAAGGTCAAGGCAGACCCCCAACTTCCCAGTACCACACTGCAAGCTTCCCTCGTTACTGGTCGCTGACGGCTAAAGGCGTATGCAAGACCACGCCGGACAGACAGAGCAGATAGCAATGACGAACTCAGTTGTTTCCTAATCATGTCATGTATCACAAGTGTTTTATACTTGTATTAACATAAAAGGTCCTTATTTTTGTTTAAATTGATTTTTTACTTATAAATTATAATATTTCATTTATAATTAATATGAATAAAACAGTAAGAAAATAGGCTTGTTGGTAATGCCTAGTAATAAATAGTTCTTATGAAAAATTCTATTGCACTGCGCACGAATGCGGTGTGCTGTCCCTTTGGTGCAATTTTCTAGAGTCGGTTAAGCTTTGTTTGCATGAGGTGGAGGAATATCCTGGAAGTATAATTTGAGCAGAAAAGTGTGAAGTAACCGTGTTTGGTCTATATTGCTTGTTTGTCAATGCGAGGGGCGATTGCCCAGGCTATTTGAAAGAAGCCTAAGGAAATAAATTGTCCAAAACATTTTATTCTTACTTGCTTACAATAAAAGCAAACTTATATTAACGTAAGAAAAAGTATCCCTTTCATAAAATATTTATGACCAATCGAGAAAATTAGCGAAACGACACGTGGCAGAAGAAGTTATCAATCGGCGTTGGTTCGTCTCGCACCGAAACAGCATGAAATAATTTGCTGTCCCATTATATCACCGACTCGATGGTGAAACTGGTGGGTTTCGAACCATCACTGCTTTGGCCTCTCGCCACATGTATGTGATGTTCATGTACAGCATATCGACACTGGTGAGGGCAGATTGGGCATTACCCCGCCACTTAAAGTAAACGGCGGAAAGGCGCATGGAGGGAGCAATATTTTCCTTAGCATTAAATGAATTATAGGTGGGATTGTAAGCTGAAATTTGGCTAGTTTCACACAATCTGTAACTAACGATATTCATGTTTCCTTCGGTTTTTAATCTACACACATCAAAAAAAAATGTGCGCCACTAGGATTACTGATGGCGTCTTCCAATTGACTGAACTGCGTACGCACGGCCATGTTGACACTCAGACTGCCACATAGACTCTGGAGACAGTGCGGCAGAATTGCACTCAGTGCGCACTTCAATCGACAATTGGAACATGGGAAAACGACTGCACTCAGTGCTAGTTCCGGAAACTGGTAGACGCGGGGACGCGGCACTCGGCCAGTGCGCGCAGTGCAGTAGTTGGAAGATACTATGAGTTACTCGGTTGCTCACGGCCCCAAGCCATTAAGTTTACGCCACTGCTTGGTGACGTTAAAGGGATCGCGGTCATCAAGGGTATTTGTAATGACTCAGCGCAGCGGTATGCCACGAGGTCGTTATCCAATAACTGCCCAAGAGGCACTCGCTGGACACTATCCAGAACAGCAGGCAGGCGGGCGCGGCCGGGCAGGCAGCCTCAAGTTGGCCCGCCTGGCCCGGGGTAACGCCGAGTCGCCATGGCAACGCGCAAAGCTGCACAATCCTGCAGCGTGAGGCGGGGAGGAAGGGAGGGGTTTTAATGGGCAACGACCGTGGCTGGAAATGTCGGGACCGGGAGGCGAAACAAAGGTCGCCAGCCATCCGAGACGTGGCGCCCGATTTATCCCTTCAGTTCGTGCGGACGTTTTCCTTACCCCCTCCTTATCAACTTCCCGAAACAATTTTGGCTCCAACTTCGCTTTGCGTGACGGCTAGCAGTTTTCATACCGCTGTTAAGTAGTGTAGAGGAGGGGGATATGACCTCCGAAAACTAAAAATAACTCAGCCTTCCAGCGGCGGAAGTAGTGGCTCAACCAAAAGCACCTGCCAAACAGTTTGTTAGGTGCACTCCACATAACGTCTTTCGCCAGAAAGTAACAATTTGAACGTGTGACCCCCAGTGTTGGATTGTTTTTCAAGTTTTATAGTTGGTTCTGTGTACACTAAAAGGCGAAAACTGATGGGATCTCCCAGTCTGTATAGTCCACTTGGTTACCAACACGATGCTGATAAATTGAGTCTTTCCGGAGTGTGGGCACGAACCACTACCGCAGTGGCCTCCTCGCCAAATAAACGCGAGACAGCGTACACGGCCAACGCAGTGGCGTCACTAAATTGGAGCCTCAGATGATAGGCTCGGAGAATAAAGAAGGTGACTCAAAATAAGGGAGAGGAGGTAGGTAGAGTATTGGAAAAATGCCTTCGAAAAAAGCAGGTGACCAACTGTGAGACTAAGCGCTGTTAAATAAAATATTTATGTTTTATAAGTATTAACTGGGGTGACACATTAAATACAGACAAGGTATTAAGTGAAGCTTTGTTTACACAACTATCTGACATGACTTTCTCATCTTTATATGAGTCAATAATCAGCTGAGTAGACTGAGACGCATGGCAGATGTATTTTCTACCAATCCAAGGTGTAGATGGGTACATGTTGATGTGTTTGTGTGAGTAGAGAGTGTTTGAGACGCTACCCGAACGCCTAAAAGCTAAATTGATATACTATTTTAGTTAAATATCCCTTAATTAACTAAATTTAAAAATGTTAAATTAAACACGTGTAGAGTTACAAAATATATGTATCCTTTATTTTCGAATTATTTATTTAGAATCAAAATTTGCGTAATGCCACGAAACTTACTTGCTTCCGTTAAGCATTTTTATTGAATTATTACCATTCACGACTCTGTTAATTATTGGAATAATTATAACTTCCGCAATTATTAAACTTATCTAAAATTTAACTCGAGAGGGAAATTTTGTACAACAAATTAATGGTTCGCGAAAAGTTTTAAGAAGTGCTTTACCATCGGGAAAAATGCCGCTGGGCATCGAATATGTCTGCCCGTGTGTCGCCAGTTCGTAAATAAGAAACTACGCTATGTCAAACAACAAATTTTGGTGTAACGTTCATGTGAACGAAGCTGGGAAATGTGTGCAGTTTTGTTTGATATCATTCTTCTAACATTAGTAAAATTGGGCGTGATATCATTGTAATTTTAGAAAATGTGTAACCATTTATGTTAATCTATATTTTTCGACAGATTAATAACTATCATGTTCACATTAACTCGTGTGACACTCCCAGGTAATAGGTTCTCTTTAAAATTCCCCGTTTTCTTTTTTTGTCAAATGTTGAGTTATAACGCCTTGCAGCTATGCAACATTTCACTTGTGATAAGAGGGTTGTCTACCGCGCGGGCGCAGTACAAAGTTAAATAATCTAGTGCACTGCTGTTGAGTCGGTATTTAGGCCCTGTACACAATTTTAGTCGCACATGCGCCAGCTGACAGTTGCAAAATGACAGCATTTCATATTCATCACACAGCTGTTCAGCATGTGTTGCCTACGTTGACCAGCCTGACTGCTGAGATTTGGCTGATCTGTTTGCAGAAAGATAATGACCATAAAGTTTGCTCAATATGACCATGCTACTAATAACCATGCACTGTACATGGCTGGTAGTGTGAGCGTGTCAGTGTGTTCTGACAGGTGCAATGGAACAGTGCACTTCGCTATAGCTAGCTGATATGCATTTAATTTATGGCGCTGCTAATTGCAACGGTAGATCAGTAGCATAGCTGTACGCAAAGACGTTTCCTCAATGTCGCCATCCCGACCATCAAATGTTTCAACTACTTCACCAGTGGCTTCGGGACATCGGTTCATTGCTGGCAAAGAAGACATAAAACTGTGTGTGGGCCTTTAGGACACCTGCACTAGAAAGCGTTGTTCTCGAGGCAGTGAGAAACACGTGCAATTACAAATGTTGTTACGTCGAATTATACAACAGTGTGGCGCATTCTTCATGAGCAGTTGCTGCTGCCCTATCACCTACAGAGTGTACAACATTTGTCCCCGGATGATTACCCAAAACGACTTTTTTTTTTTCGTTTGTGTTTTGCAACAGTTTGCTATGATACCTCATTAAAAAAATTTGGTGTTGTTCACTGATGAGACAACTTTCACATAGGACGGGATTTTTAACAGTCATTCAGCCCACATCTGGGCTGAGAAAAATCCGTATGGTACGTCTGCACGAGGATTCTCAATAAGTGCGTTGTGTGGCATCATCGACGACCACCTCGTAAGACCAACTGCACTTCCTAATCAGTTGACCAGAGCTATGCACTGTGATTTTTTGTTTGAGATATTGCCTGTGTTATTGCAAGACGCACCACTTGTCAGACGCGACATGTGGTTTCAGCACGATGTTGCTCCAGCACATAGCAGCTTCACTTTAAGGGCACACTTGAACGCAACATTTGACAACAAATATTGGCGCTATCACAGACCCATCGAATGGCCTGTGCGCTCACCCGACCTAAGTCCGCTTGATTTTTTTTTTCTGTTGGGCCATTTATAGTCTGGTGTACGAAACCCCTGTGGGACGACAAGATGACCCTTTGCCGCGGATCATGAATGCGTGCAACTTAATTCAAAACACACCAGGCATGTTGGGAAGGACTCGGCAATCCTTACTGCGACGTTGCCAGTTGTGTGCTGACGTCCAAGGTCGCCACTTTGAACAATTATTGTAACATTTTCTGTTAAATGACCACAATAACCGTAAGGATAACTGTTGTAAAACTAGTAGTTCTAATAAATATCGATAATGCACTGTGTTATTCTGCTACTTTTATTATTGATTTGTTATTATTATTATTGAGGTTATTTTGCAGTTGTCATTCCGTGCATGTGAGACTGAAACGGCATGCTGGGTCTAAATGTCGACTGAATAACAATGCACTAGATTAATTAATTTTTACTGCGCCCGCGCAGTAGCTTAGCAGTATAGGTTGCATAACTGCAAAGCGTTATAACTCAATATTTGACAAAACTAAAAGAAAGGAATTTCAAAGAGAACCGGTGACGTAAGAGCGTTACACCAAGGAAACCTTTTTTTTATCTGAACATGATGGTTATTAATCTGTCGAAAAATATCGATTCATGCATGTTTACATATTGATGTTACAATGATGTCACGCCCTATTTTACCAATGTTAAGGATGATATTACCAAAAAAATTCACACATTTAACAGCTTCGTTCACATAAACGGTATAAGAAATTTTGTTGTTTTATATCGCGTAGTTTGTTAATTATGTTCATAAAAGCATTCCCAAACCTCACGTGTTAAGGATGCATATCTCCCTCAATAATCACTTTCTTGTAATAGTTGTATTATATTTTTCGTCCCATTTTTCTTAAAGAATTACTTTGCGATGTTTGTACAATTCGGTCTGAAACAACCTGTGTGTATATACGTATACTGTAATATGTAAATGGATATAGTCATTCCTTTGAGGTTATTTGCTATTCAACAAGCTAACGACAAAATCTCGGCATGAGTCAGTCTCGGCATGAGTCAGTCTCGGCAGCAGTTTGTCATCGGCAGGAGTCTGTCTCTGCAATGCGCTAGTTTCGACAGGAGTCAGTATCGACAGGAGTCAGTATCGACAGGAGTCAGTCGTCAGAAGTAAGTTTTCAGGAGTCACTCTAAGTGTATGTCTTCTTTTGAATGAAGATGCTGAAGATGCGAAATCGAGTATGTCGAGCACGACTACAAGCAAATTTTCACCAACTGTACAAAAATTACTCGGGAATTTTTGTTGCTATTGTGCCAAGAATCTTAGTAAACATTGTAATGTTCGGCGACATGAGAAGAGTGATTGAAGAACCCATATCGTGCGATTCTTGGGCAGTTATAAATGTTCCAGACAGTTCGCTCAAACTAATTTAAAACCGACAAGTGTTCTCTCATCCACTGAGAAACTATATGTGTTGACACCGCTCCCCCTGTTAATAGGCTGCATAATTCGTTCGTAAAAGACGAGGGGACTAGGACAATACAAGCGACGAACAGCATGCCATACAGTCAGTTCGTTTGAATATACACTTGTTAAACTGGCACGTGAATGCAACGAGCTTCAAAAATATAATGTAGCACGAGTAGCTGTGAAGACTAACTAATATTGCCAACGACGCCCCAACTGCCAGGTAAAGGAAATTAAGAGAAAAAATATGAAAACAATAATGAAGACTGTGTTGACTCTGAAGACAATGGTGATTTACTCGATGCTCTCGCACACCCCCCACCAGATTTGCTATAACAAGCGGCACGAAGACGATGGAAGACAACACTGCCTACATACTGAAGACCCCTTCTGTCTGATGAAAATCTAACGTATAAAATAAGATGAAAATACATTTTAATACAAATAATTATATGATTTTATAAACAATGTGTTATTATTTTATAGTAATATTTTTAAAGCAATGTTGTAAGCACTCAGCTGGACGTTATGGGCTGCATTTAGTGTGGTCGGCTGGACTTGATGTTCAGTTGAACCAGTCTGCTGGCGTGTGATCGTTTGGTATGGTTGATTGGTATTGCTACTTGATATGTTTGTATGGGTGTCAGGTATAGTTGGTATGTTCAGTCGGCCTTGATGGTCGGCGAGGTCTGAATCTGAGGTCTGTGGATATGGGAAACCCTTACAATATTCTTACTCGCTTAGTCGAAAGGTATGCAAAAAAAAATTATGGGATCAAAGACAACTCTACATATTCCTTACAGGACCCCAATAACAGCTGTTATGTCCTAGACATAAGTAAATTAACAACCAAAAAAAGATTCTAGCAAAACAGCACAAAAAGGGGGAAGGGGGAGGGGGATATATAAAAAAAAAACATAAAATATCACTTGATTTATGCATTTAATTATAAAAATCGATTATAAATTGAATGTTATGAGAAATTTAAAAAAATATATTTTTTGTTGGATAATTTTCAATGACTCAAAATGTGAAAACATTTTACAAATTCTTAAGATTCATTCCGCAAATAGAATGCATGGTTATTCAACAAACATGAAAACTCAGATAAATCTTGGACTGACTTAGGGGCGCTTACAGATAAATTTAAATTAACTTTTTCGTACATTTCACCCTGAGAGTTTGGCAAAAAGCATCACAACTAGAAATTCAAAGGCACGACTGAGACGTGTGAGCCAGATGGGCTTAACCTAACTTAAAAACCAACATAAACCTAACATGAAACTAAAAGTTATAATAGCAAACTTAACTTAAACGTTACCTTAACTCTACGATATCTGGGAGAGACTCACTTGGCGAGAATGAAACAAACCTGTCTAGGCACTCTGCTGCCATCCTCCACTCCAGGTATCAAATCCTTAACCGGACTGCCAAATGATTTAACTGAGAATAAATGAGATATTTCCCACCTCAGTTATCACTATTTCTCGATCTCATCCTCGGCTCCGATCGCTATGGTGCAAAGTGGGGCAGGCAATACACCTGCTTTCCAGCCAAAACCTCTGGTATTGTGTAAAACAGTTGATTTGTGTCAATATTGCATCTACAGTATGTCTGTAACTTATTTAAAGCAAAGATGAAGCAAAAATTCTATACTTCAAAACATTAGGTTTCAAAATTAATAATTTTTAATACACTGAAAACTATGGGAATACAGAGAAAAAAATGAAGAGTAAACCTGTGTAAAAAATAAAAATTTTGTTATTTCAAATTATGACAGCAATTACTATAATCTGTATAATTATCATCAATCATCATCATCATCCATCAATAATCATCAATTCATTCGTTGTTCGTCTGCTCATCCATCATCCATCCACCCACCCTCCTACACACACACACACACATACACAATGCTAACAAACAAAGGTAAAGTCCTTTTTTCTGTCTTTCCTCGATAGCAGTGTTCCAATACTAGAAATTACAGGGTCGGAAGGGATCAGAATAATATTCATTATAACTTTGTTAGTTATCTCTGTACTTAATTTTTGGTGTGACCTACAATTCTTCATGGCCTGGTAACAAAATTTCAAATGGATTTGGTGATTTTATTTGCGTGTCAATATGTTCTTACTCTTTTTAAATATTTTTTGGGGACTCTTTTGAAATTCCAATTTAAGTGGGTGGCAAAATCTATTCGAAGATGGTTGCGGATTCCACCAAATTATTACTTTCTTTCCATAGCTACCCTTACGGTACATGTGAGATGGCACAACACTCATGATAAGTACACTATTCCTTATAATTTTTTGCTTGTACATTGGTTAATTGCTCATACTGAAACTGCACTTAGATATCAAATCTACCTTTTTTACGGGGTAATTAAGTGCACTGAACACATCTTTCTGAAAGGACAAAATATGATTGGAAATGAGATACATGAGCTTCTGTAATGTAATTTTGGATTTCTGTTCTTTTATAACAATGTGCTTTAGAGAGTTTTTTTTATTTTGAACCCGTTTATTAGACGGATACAGATTTGCATCTCTCCCCTTAGCCCTGACTTTGTAAGTGTTTGATATGAGCTGCATGATGTATAAGACTCTATCATTAGGAACAGGGTTTCCTGAAGAGAGTGTTGCTTAATTTTTGTTTTCTATAGCAGCAATTTCCACGATTTAGCGATTTTCAATATGTGTTGGTGTTGTATGAAATTCTTCATTTAGGAGCCTGGCTTCTTTGTTCTTGCCAACTGTGTGCAGTTTCATAACAGCAGAAAACGTGAGGGCCGTAGTTGAGGTAGATGTTCTGAACTTCTCTGTCTTTCTTCTCTTGCTATGTTTAGAACTGCTTTCGAAATCGTTCATTGGGCAAGTTCCTGCATACACAGCTAGTGAGGTTGTGCAGTGGCAACACACCGTATTTGCATTGCATTTGGGAAGACCTGGGTTCGATTCAAGGCCGTGGAGGGGTCAGACTACTCGCCTCCCACCAAGGCGAACTGGGTTTGATTCATGGCAGGGTTGCTTTCGGATTTTCACATGTGGGAATCATGCCGGACGATGCTGCTGGTCGGGGATATCTTGTTTCCCCGCTCTTGCATTACGGCACTGCTCCATACTCATTTGCTTCACCCTCATCAGCTCTCAAGACCTTGATGTTAAGTGTCGCCCAAATCTCTCCACTCTTTCTCCACTCTCCAGGTTTGATTCCTTGTCCAGTCATTCTGATTTAGGTTTTCCATGGTTTCCTGAAACCACTCCATGCGAATACTGGGATAATTCCTTCATACAGATCATCGCCGACTTGCTCCATTTATAATGATTTCACAGTTGACGAGACATCAAGCTCTACCTACCTGCCAACCTACCTTTATACGAAGAATCTAACATTAATATGTATATTAAACACAGACAAGTAAAAAAGTATTAAAAATAATTCAATGAATGACAAGAGTAG
This sequence comes from Clitarchus hookeri, assembly GCA_002778355.1. NCBI lineage: Eukaryota > Metazoa > Arthropoda > Insecta > Phasmatodea > Phasmatidae > Clitarchus > Clitarchus hookeri. The sequence continues at coordinate 370,802 of NQII01001127.1, read as the reverse complement.
TATATTTGATGAAGTACTTGTGTTTTGCCATACTGAAGGGTTTTCTACTTGTAAAGTTTTATTGAACCAAGAGATGCAATCAGTATTAAATTTTTGTTTCATTTTACTGTGCTGGCCCCACGTATTTCTGTTAAGAGAACAAATTCTTTTTACAAAGCATCACCCATCTTCAGAGATTGAAAAAAAATTTCTGGTGCAACACAGCACAGATAATAGTTTCCCAAACATTCTGAATTTGTTGCAGTCTCTATGCCTTTATTACTTTCAAACAGATAACTGCTGAGAAGATTATTTTATGTGAATGACTGAGGTGATATCAGGAAGAGAAGACATATGATATATATTTCAGGAAGTGTCCAAACTATACCCTATGTCGGCTCGGAAAATGCAAAGCACATTTCCCATGCAAGGTTTCGGAGAAAACACCATAAATGCAAGATGGCAGGGATCAATCTCCTTTAATCCAAGAACTCTCTCACATGTTCATAAATGTGTGCATCACGATGAACCTAAACCTCGTTTTTCTTCTTTATGAGTATGTTGTACATCTCACTGTTATTACATGTGACCAATGTTTCTACCAATTTGCATTCGCTACACTCACTGCATTTGACTGGCTTCGACGTTCTATTAGATACTCAGTGCTGATTGGCAGTTGAACACACAGCCAGACACATATCCTAGCACGCCTTCTTCTATTTGCCGACTAGTCGTGCATGTTCTTATCTTTTGTCACCGCTGTGCTGTTCCGCTTCCCCATTTCATTACCAAGCTGCCCTGATGTGTTGTCTATATCAGATGGGCATGTACTTAGTCATTCGCAGGTTTACCCCGAAGTGGCAAAAGGTGGCACGTAATTTTGCAAATGTTATAAGGGATGGTATTTCTGGTGCCATTGGTAAAACGTTTAACAAGGGGTCTTGTGGGGCAAATTTTGTAGGCTTACGTAGGGCCATTTGGTCTGGGTCTCACTTCATACAGGGCCTCAAATTTAGGGTATGGACTTTGCATTTCAAAACAAACAACAAAAGTATTTCTTAAATTAATGAGTTAATGTTTTCATGACAAATGGTTGTACATATTCTGTTGATAATGTAATAATGTTAATAATGTAATATAGAAAACACAAATCAAAATATACACGACTTGTAAACTTTTAGTTTTTGCATTTATTATTTTTTTTATGTGTGGAGGGGGCCTCAAAAATTAAAACAGCCTAGGCCTCTATTGAACTCTGAAAGGGCCTGGGTCTATGAATGTATGTATACAGAAATAGACCTTAACAAGAAACCTTAAGGTACATCACATATTTATATATAGTAGATATCGCTAAGCAGTCTTATGGACATTATAATGGAGGGTTCTTTAATGGCTAAACTCGATGATTCTATCTCCTTGTCACCTAAGATCACAGAGCCGCACTGCATCTGCAACTCCAGGAACTTTGTAAAGTTCCGTCTTTATAATATTACCGCCTCACAGGTAGGCGCCATATTGTAACGTTGCGGAAGTATTACTTGTTGCCACAGCTTGCTCATAGGTAGAATACGAGACTCAGTTCCAGGTGACACCGATTAAGTAAAAAGAAGAAATTCCAGATTAGTTTGCTTTATACTTTATTTATCATTGAAGTTTCACAGTGCTGCACAGACGACTTTCCAGTTTGCAGAGTACGAACTTTCACAATTAGTTATCCCAGTGCAGAAAACAGCGCCACAGTAGTTTACAGTTTGTTAATGTCTTAACTTGCATCGCAAGACTTAAGTTCCGAAGGCAGGAGGGATGTTTGTTCCCTCCTGGCACCCTAACGACCCCCCACACCGGCGGAAATAAGTCGATAGAATTTAAGTGACGTTAAATTGAAAAAGAAATGCGAACAAAAGATCTTACGGTCACGGGTGCTTGCCGGTGTGGGTGAAATTCTTCACGCCTAACGCGTCTTCTCACGCCCGATGCGCCTTCTTCGACGGTTGGTGACTTTCTTTCTTAGGCGATAGGCACCACCAGTATATATTAGGCAGGCCTATCCCCCCTTTTCCTAAGATAAGCGCAAGGCCTCCGGCGATGCCAGTAGCGTCATCCAAACTACGCTGTGTCTCGCGCTCACAACATGTTGTTGTACTCGCAACTGCGTCACGTCGCAGCCACATAACCAAAACAACTTTCGAAAACCTTTTGAAACTAGACGGTAAACGGATGTAAACAGCAGATGTTCGCACACGTCTGCTCGACCAACAAACACGGGAAACTAGCCACCGCGGCTTTACTTGAAACTTGATAAAATATTACAAGGCTTTCCAAAGCTAAATACACACGAAAGAATTTACACTCGTGTCCCGAAAAATTAAGCATATTGCATCATTACAAGGTGTGAAAATGGTATCTACATGATTATAGTAAAATTTCAGGCTTCTAACAGATAAATGAAAGAGACAAATGCGCTGTCTCTAGTAGTTTTTACTGCCATAAACGTCACACAAAATGCCCATAAATAGGTTACACAAGCATTTAAAATTTAATTTTTTGGATTTTGGCTTTGCCCCACTGTTTGGAAAGCCCTGATAACCCAAAGAAACAGGGTTTTTAACGCCAGCGTGCGCACACTGGTGGGAGCAGCCGAACAAACAGGTTGATCAATCACGAGCTGACCAGGCTCACAACGGCGGAGTTTGCAAAAAAGCACGGTAACTGTAGAAGTGTCACAATACGACACCCTGAAATCCAGAGTAAACCAGAGTGTACGACATGCAAACAATTAACAGCAAGTTGCCAAAGAAAACTCGTGTCATGATCTGCGATTCTACGAGACCTACATGGTTTGACTGCTGCTGTTATGGATGAGGCATCTTACATGGGTGCATGTACGCTGTCGAACTAACTTGCCTGCCTAGCTACGTTGTCGGCATGCAAGTTGGAAACATACTACGCACTGGTCAACTGGCNAGTAAACAACAAGTTGCTTCGTCACATCAACACCAATTTGTAAAACACAAACATGTCCCCGGCCTCACTTCGCCAACTAAAGAAATTTCTAAACACTGGTCCTCGGGAAGGTAGAAAAATTTCTGAACCACGACAACATACTTAAGCATGACGAGTTGCAAAACTATCTTTTACATGTTACCAGCAACAATATTTTTTTTTTGTTGAAAGGCAACTTGCCAATTTCTAGGGTGTTATTTTGATAAGAGATGAGAAAAACTTCTATAAAGCTTATCCGTAAAAAGATTATGATTAAATTTCTCCACTCAAGTATCCTTAACTATTGTGATGGTGTCACATCTATCATTGCGCACCTGCCATAAGAAAACTCGTGTCATGATCTGCGATTCTACGAGACCTACATGGTTTGACTGCTGCTGTTATGGATGAGGCATCTTACATGGGTGCATGTACGCTGTCGAACTAACTTGCCTGCCTAGCTACGTTGTCGGCATGCAAGTTGGAAACATACTACGCACTGGTCAACTGGCTCAGCTATCAAGTTGGATCGCTCCCCTCCTCTTTCCCAGGGCGTCTTCAAGACTGCTTGGCGGCGCATGTGCAGCATGTGACGTCACCTTGAGGCGCTGTCTACACTACGCGAACAACGGAAAAACTTACAGAATGGGGTGTTGAAGAGATATAAGCCTTGGTTTCTCGATTTTGGACAGAAGTATAGTAGTGGGACTCTTGTTGGAAGGGGGGGAGTGGGGAAGGCTGACTGAATGATTTCTTAAAGTTATGTATTGACCCTACGGGGTTTATTCTGTAATTTTAAGTATTGACATTTCATAATGTAAATTTAATTTTCAAGTTTTGTTATGTAGTAATTTTTTGCTGTATAACTGAGGGGATTTCATGTAATATTTGTAACTTTTAGGATTTTTCTCTTGTATAATTAGGAGGTTTCCATGTAACATTTTATGTAATCCTGGGGTTTTACAATTTAATCTTTGTATAATTTTTGATGGCCTTTAATGGTCTTGGCATAACTCAAAATGGAGATTTTGAAAATATTTTCCACAAAAGTATAATCCCACAAATACAATTGAGAATTGAGAAAAAGAAAGTGTATCCTTTTCACTTGGCAAACCCAACCTTTAAATATTACTTAACCACACCATTGGATGGTGTGTTGGAGGGTGGGGTCTCTATTTTGTTGGAAAAGGTATCCAGCTGAAGAAAGTAGAGACGGAGATCCTGGCTCATGTATCAGCAAGCTACCACCACACTATCTTAAAAAAATGTAAAGAAACTTTTCTTCTTTGATAAATATTGTATTTTAGTTTCAAAGAAACTGCGCCAATTGAAATGAATAAAACTGAAGAGTTTCACATACTGTATGCTCTATAGTTGTCTGCCGCATAAATTTTGGTAAACGTACATTTTGCCACAAGAAAACAGTGAACGGTTAAGTGTAAAAACAGAGGAATAGAAAATATGGATATAGATACAGGATTTTAAATCAATACTGTATAGTAACACAAAAAAATACGACAATCCAGTCAAATTAATGTGAAGCAAAAAGTAAATTATAAAAACTTTCATTGTAAACATTTTACTGGATACTGTTGAAAAGTGTTTCCACCCTTGCTGACTTTAAAGTAAGTAACAATTTAAAATATGGCATCCCTTAACATTATTTCACAATCTGGTGTTATATTGTTTTGCAACAATGAAATAGTTTTGAAAAAATAATGTTTTTTTTTTTAAATAGCTTTTTTCTGATATTTTTACATCAAGCTTAAAAAAATGTTCTTCTTTGACACTCTTCTCATGGACGGTTTTATAGATGCAGACACATGCAGTACTGTTTCGCCTATTGCAAAGCTATCTTTTGCGGCATTGTATATGATAAATTAAGTAAATGTTTACTACATCACTGTCACTCGAATTCTGCAGTGCTTGCTCACAAGGCCTGTGCTAAGGCAGCAGTTTGTGAATACAAACCACAATCAAACACCGCCTTTTTGATACTCTCAGGTTTCATTGGCCAGTTATTTAAGTTATATTAGCTATTGTTCTGATATTGCTGACGTGCACAGAGCTGATCACATTAAAGCCATCAATTTCTGCCGAGAAAGGCATGTCACTATTATCTCTGTTTTTACTATATAAATACATACATCTACTGTTATTTCTATTATCTCAAAGTAAACATATTCATAACCTTCATAATAATCTTTCTCAATTTTATTTATATGTTTGATTTATTCCATGCATTTCTGGGAAATAACAAATTTTTAATTAAAGCAGACATAATTTTATTTTCTGCCAACTAAAAATAAGTTTATTATTTTCAAGGTTGTATCTTTGAGGAATTCTTGGTTGGTTCCTTACATTCATCCCCTGTTTCAATGAAGGCAAACTTTTGTAAATTAATTCCTGCTTTTGGGAGCATAGCTTTACCATTTTTAAAGTTAATAAAGTTAGAAGCATATTTTTAAACATTAAGCTGTTGTAATTGTGTTCTCTCCCAAGGAAGAACAAGTTAGATTTCCTTGGTCCTTCCCCTCAAAATTAGTAGCACAAGTAAGCAGTAAGACTGTAAACATTGTTTAAGGTTCACAGATATATGGCATGAAGCATACCAAGCATGTCAAACAATACATTCAATCATATATAGTCAGCTAGAATATATTCTAGTTTTACAAGGAACCGAATGCATTACACATGTGTGAAGAACTTGTGAAAGCCAGCATTCAACAACATACAGAATTTGTTAAACATAACATTCTCTATTTAAATGATTTCTGTCCAGAAATTTATGTTGTCACTGAATGATTGGTTTTACCTACAATTTCTGGCAAAATGCCCAAATGATATGTGGACTGCCACCACTGGAGTATCCCTACTCACCTCCAGCTCACAGGGACAACATTCAATCAACAATGAAATATTGATCTTTTGCTTGGAGCAGAAATCATCCTTGACATTCTCAACCCATGGAAGATGAGCATGTCAACGTACCATCCAATGCTACAAAACAATGGAATTCCAGGATTATGATCAAGAGATGCATTCTTTGTGAGAACAGATAAAAATCTCGATCACCTCAAGAGATTTCTAACAGTTGAAAAACTCGACAATATTCATAAAATGCATAAAGATATGAAATGTGAAGACATTTCACTGGAATTGTCATCGGAGCCCCTTGGGCCCCGGCCTTTAGGCCGGTCCTAATGGCAGTGGCAGTGGCAGGAACAGGAGGAAAAAACTCTTGCATTGTGAAGTGTCGTGACCCCCCCCCTCCCAATCAAAGTGTATAGCAGAGTAAACCCCAATGTAACAAGCGTGGCAGTCGTGCAAGACACCGCAGAAGATAGGGATGGGGGTTTAGCAGGGCAGGCTGGCCAGCTCACCAACCAAGGCCACGTTACCACACATTTACAGTTTACCTGCTTGATTTGTATTTTGTGAGAGAGACTGTTTTTTTTCATGTTCTTCTTTGTGCTACATGTTCCAGTGTAACATGCAATTGTCTGGCAATAAAACTCATGCTAATTGATACTGTGTTCAAGAGATGTTTGTCCTACCCCATTTTTGCCCATGTAATAAGAGGATGTACAATGTAATTCCAACCATAACTCAGCCGTGAGTGGGCCTAGCCATCACGTGGTCAGACTGCATTACAGGACACGTTTCTTGTGTAATTCATTTTGCATATCATTGAATATAATTTTTTATTTATGTTTATTTTAATTCATTCTTTTACATTCTTCTATAAATTCAATTGTAATGCAATAAAAATAAAAATTACAAGATGCTAAGATTTATACAGTATGGAACAAAAGATAATTTACATTATTTGGGCGATAACGCGTTTTGCACTACGGGTGCAGATAAGGTAGATGGGTTAGGGTCTAGGAGCGCACACCCTCTGTGACATTTTGTGTTAGGTCGGTCACCATTGTTAACATGGGTTGGGAAGAGCAGTCAATTTATGTTCGAAGACGATCAACAGCGTGTGTTTGGCAACACATTGTGTAAGCACAGAAAGGTAAGTGTTCATTTTGTACTGTACTGTGCGTGCTGTGTCCATTATGTCACAACTCTGGAGAGTTTGTAATGTACAGTACGTACAATAACATTGCCATTTCCGATAGGTTTTGAATGGTGGACTTCATGTTCCCTGAGCTGGCGGACATGCATCAGTTGTATGGGAAGACTCTATGCAATAACCGTGCTGCCAGGTGCCTGTACGTTCATGTCTTCTTCTTCTAACAATTGCGTGAGTGCGTTGGTGATAGGACCCCTGTAAGCACGACAGGAAATTGGCACCCCTCGCATTGTGCGGCGCACTGTACAGATGGAGGAGCCTGTGCTACAACAGCTTCTGCAGAATCCACATACCAGCACACATGCTGTAGCCAGATGTCTCAACACTACACATGCTACTGTGCTGCGTGTTCTGCATCAGGAGGGAATGCACCCATTTAAGTTGCAGAAGGTGCAGAACCTGTCAACTTGCGACTTTCGCCTACAATTTGCACAATGGTTTTGTCAACAAACGTTGGCTAGTCATGCCTTCTCAATGTGTGTTTTGTTTACAAGGGAGGGGATTTTCAACAGCCACAACATCCATTGTTGGGATTGGGATAATTCGAAGGATACTGTTGTGTGCCATTATCAGCAAAGATTTGCTGGCATTGTACCCGACCATCTGGTTGGGCTGTATATTTTACTGGACCGACTACGTGGTGGCAATCACCATGTGTTTGTACATGACATCTTACCACAGCTCCTGGAGAATGTTCCACTGGCAGTGAGGCAACAATTATGAGTTTAGCATAGTGGTGCTTCTCCACATTATGACCTTAATGTCTTGAACTGCTTGAATCAAAAGTTCTACAATCATTGGATTGGTAGGGGTAAGCCTGTATCTTGGCCATCTTGATCTCCTGATCTCACTCAGATGGATTTCTTTCTGTGGGGGGGTTGAAACACCTCGTTTACGCAACTCCCGTAGATATCACAGAAGATTTTGTTGCCCGTGTTGCTGCAGCTGCAATGGTCATCTCGGAAACACCTAGAATCTTTGAACATAGCAAACAATCACCGGTACGCAGATGCCACCTCAGTGTTGAAGTCAATGGTGAGCAATTTCAGCAACGTATTTAAATGTAGCATGTTAACTCTCCTTTCGTGCAAATGGTACTTACTACAAATGTAGAGCTGTGACCCACCCTAGTGGCAAAACGGTTGAAGTACATGACTTTTGGTACATACAAATGTTGTTCATCTTGACCTCCTCTATCATGCCCCAAACATTGTAAACAACTTTTTGTTCCATTCTGTATTAAGTATCATAAATATATTATAACAATTCATTCCAGATTGTATACTATACATCTAGATGAACAAAACCAGTTTGGGTGCCAATTTACTCTCATTCTGGTGTCCGTTATTGATTTTTTCTAACCTACCCTAATTATAAGTGTTAAGTGTACGTCCGAGGTATGGACGTGTGTCTCAGAACTAGGCCCCATGGGAAGGAATTCATGCAAGGAGGCATGCATTGCGACAGAGAGGGATTGGGCAGCCATGGCTGCGGTTGGCACCATAACTACCTCTTCGAGTGTTTCTATAGTTAACCTATAGTTAAGGAGAGGAAAAAACCATCATGGGCACCACAAAAACCCTCAACAGGAAATAATTAAAAAAATCGTTACATGCGTTAATAGAAAATGTTACAGGAGACACATAAGTAGGAACCATGTTGTTTAATAGTGGATAGTGAAAGACTAGTAGAGAGGGAGTGGGACTACTTCTTTGATTTTGATTTGCGCTGATGTAACCAGAGTGATGCTTGCACATCACTTTGATGAGGGGAGTGGTGCAACTGGACTTCCTCCACTGCCCCCCCCCCACAAATAACCAGCAGGTTTCTGAAAACTTAAAAAGAAATGACGTGAGCTTGCCAACGAGTGTCGGCAGGTTCAACACCAACTGGCTTTTTATACAAGATGATGATAATAATATAATAATAGCCTAAATGAAATTAAAGCTAAGTCCACATGGACATTGTATTTGTGGTGTAATGGCTATGCATTCTCGTGGAAGGCAAGCAACTGTAGCCATGGGCTGTAACAGTGTATTTTTCCACCTAATTGCTAGGAGTGCATAAAACTTCGCTGGGTGTTGTTTGTTGTGCAATGCCACACCTCACACCCATCTCCTCGGCCATGGGCCACTCAGAGCCTGCTTTACGGTAAGCATGCATAGTGCTTTGCAGTACAGTAGATGTAGAGTTGAAGATATGTGTAACAGGTTTCCCTGATTATCAAGTATTTCTCTAAGCTATATCCTAAGTTGGCCCATCGGGTCTCCTCAAGTTATTGTAAAGCTGCATGTCAGAGTAGTACATGGCAGCTTGCTAAGCTAAGTAGATTTAAGCTACATNATGCATATTGCTTTGCAGTACAGTAGATGTAGAGTTGAAGATATGTGTAACAGGTTTCCCTGATTATCAAGTATTTCTCTAAGCTATATCCTAAGTTGGCCCATCGGGTCTCCTCAAGTTATTGTAAAGCTGCATGTCAGAGTAGTACATGGCAGCTTGCTAAGCTAAGTAGATTTAAGCTACATATTTAATTTTAAAAATTCGCACAGATGCTACTATTATAGGCCTGCCAGTGTGTTCTGTGCAGAGTTTAAGAGGGCCCGTGTGCTAGAAGCAAATTTGGTCAATTATAGTACTGGGTTTCATCAATATCGTAGTCCCTAAGGGCAGTTATGAGAGGATTTATATGTTCCTTGTTAGAACTGTGGGATTGTCTAGTCGTTTTGCAAAAGACGTCTTGCATATTGCAAAATTTGTTGTTTTAATTATGCGTGCAAGTATTTGACATGGATATATCAAGGTGCATTCACTGCCAATCTAAGGCATTTATTTTGCACCACCTGCAGTGAATTTAAATGCTTTTGAGTGGATACAAAGTTGACATGCAGCCGTAAGTAAGATTTCTCTTGGCCTCCACATGTCTCCACCAAGTCAGCTTTCTGTCCATAATTAGTCCAAGATATTTCACCTCACAGAATGTCCTTCCCAAACAGAGTGAGACGTGGGAGGTTGGAGGGAATGTTGTGGCATGCAAAGACTACCCCCTCGCACTCGCCCACGTTTATTTTAATTCGCCACAAGTAAAAATAATTTTTAAGCTCATTGAGCTGTGCATTGAGCTGTGCCTGGGCTCACTAAGTGGCAAGCTCAGAACTGCAGGTTCGCGTGTAGATAACAGTATAATCTGCACAAATACCTACATTAATATGCCAGTAAGGAGGCAGGGAGGGGGAAGGCACGGGATAGTGTTATATATATATACACACACACACACACATATATAACACTGGCTCTAGTATGCTGCCCTGGCGGACTCCAATTCTAATTATTTTCTTATCAGAAGTGGCTCCTTCAATTGTGACTGCGAAGGAGCATCTAAGTAGGAAGCTAATAGTTTCATGTAGCAATCAGGGAACTGTTTCTCATACAATTTGTATGTAAGCCCTGCATAGAAAATCCTATTAAAGGCTTTCTCAAAGTCTAAAAATAATGCGACCTTGTAAAGGTGCTAGTTAAAAATATTAGTGATATGCTTGGACATCTAACGAGCTGGTGCACAGTGGAATTATTTTTCTGAAAGCCAAATTGTTCTGTAGAAAAAATATTCATTTCACAAAAATGATTTTTTAGGCAGTGCAATAAAACTCATTCGTGAACCTTAGAGAGCGAGCTGAGCATATTGATAGGGCAATAATTCTGTGGCAGGGTCAGGTTTTTGCCAGATTTAGTTAAAACTATAATTGTGGCACATTTTCGGGGGGTGGGGAAGAGGAAGTGTGCGAGAGTAAACTTGCATTAATGTACTTGGCTATAGCTTCAAAAGTGCAGCCAGGCTGAGAACTATAGTATGCAGGAAATCGAACTCAGGTGCTTTGCGTGACTTCATATGACATTCATTTGACCTCATCAGCATGCGTGAGTTCAGGCTCAGCAGCTGAAGGCTGCTGTAAACACAATCAGAGGTCCCTCCCTATATATGAGAGTCACAAATGATTGATCGCAGGTATTTGCATTAGGTTGAAATACTAGTTCTTATTAAGTAGCCCACTTGTGACTAAAAGTGGTAAGTTTTTGTTAGTTCTAAAACTACTTTCTCAGTAAAATGCAAGTTTCCTGTTAAGTGATGTCAAATGGTAGCTCTAGGTACTGTTACTTCATAACTGCAAAGTTGCAGCAGTTAAATTTAGTATATTAAAGACATATACCACAATTTTGCAATTGCATAAGTTCAGATTTGGTGCTGTCAACTGCAAGATAATTTTTAGTTTGCAGTGAATTTCTATTTTATTAAGAATTTGTTTTAGTTTCCAGGGATTCTGGTAGTGAGCCAGAATTGGAATACAAGTCAATAACATAGTAAAAATAAAGTAAGTAAATTAACACATTTTCAAAAAACCTTTTTGAAAAATATATAAATGTGTACACATTAAGATTTTAAATATTTATTACAAAAATAAAATTGCTTTTGTACATAACCGATTTTTCGGGCAACCTATTTAAGGTTTTAATATTATCCTCATAAGTAGTTTTATTTCTGTTGGTAATTTGCTAACATGTTTTACTGCAATATAGCTTACAAATTTTTTATATACTGTCAACTTATTTGCTAGATAGTGCAGGTTATCCTTGGATCTAGTATTGTAATGATAATAAATATTTCTTTTAAATTCATCTAAATTTTTTTCTGAAAAATAAAAATACTGAATTAATATACACTTACTTGCAAAAAAATTGATTACCATTAAGGAACTGCGCAAGTACAACAAAGGTTGCCACACAGTATCGTCATAGCCCAACATGTGATCCATTTGCGTTTAATGCAGTTAACTTGCGCAGATATGCCACTAGGAGGCATATATGTCCCTCCATCATTCATAGCTATAAGACACCAAATAAGGCTTCAGTAGCGGTGTGGGCCACAGAGCCAAGTTCAGTGAACTCGCACCATACCCTAACGGAGCATTCGAGAAGCCTTTGCGCAGATGGATGAGTTTGAGAGAAGCCACATTGTCGGCATCTGGACATTTCGGCTCATTACTCACCACTTGAACACTTCTGCCTACACTGCGAGTTTATATTGTACACAGTGGAACAGGAGGGTACACACACACCCATTGAGAAGGCTCGAATTAATCTCAGTGGACCACCAGCAGGGAGGACAATTTCATAGTGCAACAAGCTGTAAGCACTCCACGGGTATCGCTGTGCATCATCCAGGGACATGTTATGGTAGCTGGAGATACGTCTGTATCTACCAGTACCATATCCAGGCTTCTAGCATAGCGGGATATGTTGTCGCTGAGCTCCTTACGTCTACCATAACAACCCGAGTGTCACCCAGAATGGCTGACCTTTTACCGGCAACGAGTAGTGTTCAGCGATGAATTATGGTTCTGTCTGGATACACACAAGTACTAAATTAGTCTCTCAAGATTTTGTGGCCAGCGCCATGATCCATGCTTCATTGTAGAGTAGCCCACCACCCCAACGAGAGGTATCATGGTATGAGGTGCCATTTCCTAGGATTCCCACACCCCACTAGTTGTGTCATGAAGGAAATCTGACGGCACTGCAATATGTCCAGGAAATTATGCAGCCCTGTGCCCTCCCCTTCTGAGTGCAGCTTGACAACACCATTTTCTGGCAGGATAGTGCTTGGGCGCACATGGTACGGGTATCTCTGGCCTGCCTTTGTGATATCACCATGCTTACTTGGCCAGCAAAGTCCTCGGATCTTTTGCCCGAGTACATTTGGGACCAGATTATATCGCAACTTCAACCAGCTGTAACTATGGCAGATTTGGAGAATCAATTGCACCTGATGTGGCAGGATCTTCCTCAGAAGAACATTTGACATCTGCATGCCTCTATGCCTGACCGTATTGCTGCCTGTCTCTGTGCTACGGTGGTCCAACACCATTTGAAGTGCATCCTACAAGTATCGGTCCCCTACAATACATACTTTGTGTGGTACAATAATTTTATGTTTTCTGTTTACATACTACCATGCCCTGTGCCTGTACCCACTTACGTGCCCCTGTGATGGCACCTTTAGGATGATCAATTTTTATGAAAAAAGACAGCAAAAATACATTGTTGGTGATAAATAATTATTTAAAGTATTATTTTACTTTTGGTGACTTATGATAATGCTAAGTGCTATTTTCTAATGTGTGAACATTATAGCAAGTACTTCAATTGAATTTCCTGCAAATGTTATACCACAGCAATAAGGGAATGAAAATATTAAAAATACTTTGCCTTTAGTACCTTCGAATTGCAGATGTTGCTCATGGATCAGAGTACATGTTAAAAATTGAAGTTTGCGGTATGTAATTTGTTAGTTTAGTATTTTATTAAAACTATCCAAACAGAATAATACTTATTGCATCATTGAATATGTCAGAATGTGTATTTGTATATTGTTGAATCGCCTTTGGCAAACTGTTAATGTAAATTAAGAACTCTAATTGGGCCAAGAACTGACCCTTGGGATACTCCATGTATTATGTTTTCTGCTTTGGAACTAACAGATTTATCACTTCTAATAATGACAAACTGTTATCTATCTTCTAGGTATGTGTACCTAGACTTTGTAAAATTATGACTAAAAACATTGTTCACTAATTTTTCCTAGAAGTAATTTTAAAATGGCAACTAATAAACAGAGAGAGCTGGTTTTATAACCTCCAGTCATGCCTCAAATTATACTTATTTTCAATTTACATGAAGAGGGAAAGGGTACTTTCATATCAAACCATACATTTATTGAAACAGTGAGTTAAACTTAATTGAAACCAAATGGTTTAGACAGGTCTAGGGGCAAAAAGGAGTTTATTGTTGGGACTTGAGAGTTTGGTTTGTCCATAGCTGGCTTCCACACTCTACTTCACATTTCCTCCAAGAATAGAATATCTGCCAACACTCAGACAAACGTTCAAAAAAAAAAATATATATATGTATATGCCAAACAGCATTTGATATGATTTTATATACTGTAGTGACATATATATTACAATGGGTGCATTCAGTGGACAAAGCATTGCCACAATGCTGCCAGATAGTGCTGAAGTAGCACTTCAAGTTCTGTTCTGCTGAACAAACTTCTGCTAGTGACAGTAGTATCTTTGAGTGGGAGGTTTTTTTTATCGTATACTCACTTGTTTTACAATATTAGCACTGAATAATTTGTTGACTGTCCATATGTATAGAAAATTATCAAAAATAATATTCACAATGTTTGTTGATTAGCTTACTATGTAAACTTTAATGTAAAAGTAATAATTTGTGTGATTTTTTTTAGAAAACACAGTGATAGTTAATGTGCTATTTTATGCCGTTTTTCTCAGGGACTGCAGTGATATGTGAGATATGTTACAAATAATAAGTATTTTAAGTTTAAAATATATTTGGGATTAAACTGTACCACCAACTCTTCTACATCATATCCATGTTAAATCTAACATCTGAGTACATGAAATGCTGGCTTCAGGGGTTTTATTCACCAAGCAGTATTACATTATTATTTTATGAAAATCAGATTGCTGATAGTAGAATTTAATTATTATGGCTGCTATTCAAAGGTAGCATTTTTACTGTTCTCGTCAGGTTATATAATTTAAACGATAAATTTTGTGATAAGCAAAGATTGTCTCAAAATGAGAAGTCAGGGAAAAATGCAAATTTTGTCTGGAAAATCTGGAATTTTGTAACAGAAATAAGTTTGTGAAATGCAATACCACTGCCACCAGCTCATTACAATATATATTATATATAGAAAACAAACTACTTCTGCAGGAAAGAGCGACGTACAATAAAACACACTGCTGTTTCTGTTCAGAACACTTTTTTGTAGTTTTACATCAGGTAACATAATTTTTTTACAACTCCATACAATGCAAGATGGAGTCATATTGGTCTCCATGTCTTAAGTTTTTCTTTTGTTGGGTACAAGATAGTTTCCATTTACAACTGAATGTCAACATTACAATTTCAAGCAATACTAGAGCCTGCCCGTTTTCAACATATAGATTAATTTTAACAACACTGCGAAGAGCTAACAACCATACCTTATATAATTTTATATATTCATATATATTTCTCTCTCTTTTAGCATTTTTTGACAAAATATTATAGACAACCTACATTAATACCTGTCTGGTAAGTAATATCTTTCCCAAAACAACATCATCTATCTACACAAAAATCTGATATCACAGGAAAAAATATGAAGTGAGATATGTTATGTTTACAAATCAAGTGGTGCCAACAAGTAAATGCTATACAGTAAAATTTAAAATCAATATGACAATGTTATAACTGAAAATATTTTTAATAAAATTACCAATGAATGTAAAATTTTAAAACAAGGGACCTACATTTCAGTTTAAAAACGCCACAATTTTAGTGAAATTAATAGAAACACATTGTTACTAGGCTAAACAATAAAAATGCTACTCCTGACAGGCTCAAATACTAGCAAATTTGCATGTGTCAGCAGAACACACACAGTAAGTAGATGATATGTGTATTTACTGTTGCACAAAGTTTTAATCACTTTATTCTTCAGTCAACTTCATGTGAAGAGTATGTAGGTACATACAGCCTACTTACTGATAAAACGCTACAAAACGATCACTTCTCTTTATTATGCCAAAGCAACTGGTAGTTTTAATTAGAGAGTATTTATGGATTTACCTAAAACTGTTGCCTGATTTCGGAAGACAAACACAATTTCCATATACCATACCATGATTGCCTACAACGTCAAAACTAAATTATTTTAAGTGTTTCACTATTTATGCAAAAATGACTCCAAAGACCACCTATCTTGCACAAGAAGCTTGTCAATGTAACACAATAACCAAACCATTCTGTAACCCATGAACATAAACAACACAATCAGCCGGGCTTCCAACCCCTGCATGCCAGACCACAGTTGTTCCCACCGTTTCATAGAAAGTTGACTAATCTCCCTTATGTTTGTATGTTTACTTCCATCTCTAGTATGCACATGCAATGCCAATAATAAAAAGCAAAGTTATATTAAGTTATTAGTAAAGAAATGTCACATGCATAAAAGATTATGCCTCAGTGTAACTTATGTGACACCCAGTACATAGACCTAACTACAAAACAAGACAATAAAAATTGTATATCAGACATAAAATAAGCCAGAATGGAAAATTAAGCCAGCTATCACAATTAACCAATGAATTTGTTCAACAGAACCAGCTGGGAAATGCAGCAACACTTATGAGCTGAATCACTAACAAAATGACTCACAAGTACATTACCAAATCAAGGCAATCACCAAACCTCAATATTGCATAAATGCTCCGTCTTTTCTGGTCACTCTCTCACCATCCTCTAATTAAAAACTACCCACCCCCACTCCTAAAATATTTGCAACAGTGACTGCTAGGTGGCAGCCTAAACACAGCTAGTCTGCCTAAAGCCAGTAGGCAAGCTGTTGTTGCCTGAAGGAGCTGACGTCAATGCGACACTGCAAGTAGCTGTTTCTTTGTTCTCGCTGCACATACATTGGAATGCAAGTATGTGAATCTCTATCATGGGTAACATTTTTACATCACAATTTTGTCACAAAAAAAAAAGTACACATTTCTTACAACAAAATGAGTCCATACACATAGAGTACATAAAATGTGTACTATTGTGCTCTGCAATACTGTCATTTTCAATCTTACTATTCAGAAAACACACTTTACTTCTACTAACTGATCCATCAAAACAACAACAAATTTTAATTGGCGTTTTTACCTATTGGTTTGTACTGACAATGACAAAAATAATTTGCTTTAAAAATTCTTAAATGTAATAATGACTCTATGGCAAGAATAACAGAAACAATTCTTAATGGTACATAGTGATTTCCCGGAAGAATTTACAACTATCGTAAGTGAGAAGCAGGAATTTTTTGTTAAATATATTAAACAGTGACTGATAAAGACTAGTAAACAGTAATTCAACATATGATTAACTATGTGTAATTATGCTCTTAACACTACCATCATAACAATGTTAATTATGAATGGATAACTCTATTATTATTCTACCAATATTTTCTGTACAGTGATAAATTATGTGCGCATATTATTCCTTCATGGTTCTTGGTAACTTACCAAGAGAATCCAACACAAAAACTATGAGATGCAATGTCTTCATTCCAAAGTTATTTTGTCATACATAATCATGTTTACAGGCAGTACTTGGGGTAACTGGGTATTGGATAGATCAATTCATGCCATTTTCGCACACAATTTTCAGCACAAAAAGAAAAAATGAATGATGATACAGATGTATCACTTTACAAGTAGGTTAATTTTTCACACTTAACAATGTAGCCAATTAATACACAAAGCTACATACACACCATACCTCAGTGAATGAGTGTGCATTGAAAAAGACTGACTGATATAATACACTGCCTGTAAAACAAAATTTGTTGCTTACTCCATGGTACGAAAGTAGCTCTTCAGATAATTTTAATTTAATCTTCAAAGATACATATAAACAAATAATTTGATATAATTGCCATTTAATGTACTGTAATTATAAACTTTTTTGCATACCTGTTTTTAGAGATGTGCACAGCACAATGATTACACAAATTAAATCATTAGGTACTGAACAGCATGTTTAGAGAACATCTGATAAAGTGATTTCAGAAAGTGATCAAGGACAATTAAGAACTAATGAAGGTATGCTTTGGTTAGAAGATAATTAGCAAGGAGTTCCTCACAATAATAATTATAGGTAAGTTATATGTGCAGTTATATGTATTTTGCAGCTAGTGCTGCCTTAACTGGATCCAAACATGAGAAAATGCACAGTTCATATTAATGAAAGCGGAGTAGCTTCTTTAAGTTAAACTTATAGTGTTCTGTAAAGGGTAGTAGCATACTTAATTACGACATTTTTAGAAAACAATTTTGATTTAGGGTATTTTTAGCATAAAAAAATGTAGTGATATAAATTTAACGCTACTTGATTGGTTCAAAGAACGAACACTTAGCTAAATAAAATAAATGTGATACCACAATGTATTTCTGTTATTTTTTTGGAATCCAAACTTAGGTAGTTTTTTAAAAATGTAATTCTTTTATAGCACACTGAAACTACAGCAAATCTAACTACTTATTGAAGTTGTCTAGTTCTCATCATACATATGCCTTGCAAGGCCCCAGAAGGCCATTCAAGCTGAACACTTTCTGAAAGCATCTTCAAATGTATGCTTGTTTTTTTTATGTGGGCACACTTTCCTGCTTCAAATGTAACAGAACAACAGTTCACGTTCCCTGACAATTACACAGAGGCTTGGGGCAAGTCTTGGTGAACTACGGCGCACAAGTCACGAATTCATAATGGCACAAAGAATGGCAGTAGGGCTGCGACGCACGACACACACACTCAAGTGTAACTCAGGCTTGCCTCTCGCTGGGATGGGTGGCATGTACAAAGGCTACTGACTGGTAGCTCAGGACAGATTGCAGTCCACACACGTTCCACCCACTTAACTTAAATACAGTTCACTCTTCATTTTATGTCACGTGAGCTTTACAAGTTGTGAAGAACACTTTTTTAAGGATGGCAATAGTACACAGTTTACCTTCCAGAATAGTTTTGTTAAAATTTTCAACAAAAATTTTTAGTATCGCACAAACATTTATGTTAGTAAAAATAAACAGAAATACACTTGCAAATATCAACTTTTGTTTGCCAGGACTTCTATAAATTCTGTTTGCACCACACATTGGTTTCCAAACTAGTAGTGCAAAATGCTGACTTTTTCTTTAAATGTTTTTTGATATTATTGCCTAACCAATACAATTATTGTAACTAAAGCTAATCAGGGTTTACGTGGAATCCACACAAATTCTACATCACCCACCCCAATGTGCTTATTCAAACATAATGCCTGAGATGGTCTAAACCAACAGTTTGTACAAATTACCTAACACACAAACACATGCCACACAGACATTCATACTAAAATGGCACTTGGCTGTGTCCGACGTGTCTTGATACACCACCTTAGCTTCTTGAGTCACTGTCAAGTCTAAATCTGCATTGAATGTTTGGCTAACTCGATGCCATTGCAACAGATGTGTTCTGTATAGACTTGATTTAACAGTTAATGCCAATAACACGTTTACCATTCATTCAACACAACTGTTAAAATTAAATATTCACAGATGTAACATGTTAAAGCTATGTGGACGATGCATCACAAAAATGCATAAAATGCCCCCGAAACAGAAGAGTTTCAGATGTGCGATTCCTCCACGTTCTTCCAAGAGGTTATTCATTTTCTCCTATTTTCTTCATATGTTTTACCACATATCAATGATCTATTACTACAAAAATAAAATTGCAACAGTTACCACTCCTGTATTTTAACTAAAAAAACTATAGCGATCTATGGCTTTCCGCATTTAAGAACTGAGTTCTTTAAATAGTTATTTAAGGATAGTAATCACAACTGATCAAAACGTAACCATTAAGGATGTAGGAACGTACATTCAAAAACACATACTGTACTGTATTTGAAAGCATAGATGCATGAAGGAACTTAGAGAAAAAATATAAATTCAACACTAACACTTATTTCTCCTATCTACTATTAGAATCAAATCCAAACATATTTTCTATTATATTAAGTTTCTGCTTTCATCTACACAGTAAGCGAATGAGGATGGTGATGACACAAACGAGAAAATACACAAAAACATTTTTTCCCCATTTAAACTGTGATCAACATGTTCATGATTTGTATCATGGTCCGTACAACACATATAGAGAAAAGAAGCCTTTAACTTTAAATGTGATAGTAAGGAGGGACAACAAACATCCTACAACACCAACTACAATCAGCCAATGTATCCACGAAAAAGCAACAAACTTGATTCAAGTGAGTTCTGCCATTTGAAAACGACCAAAGAGATCTAGAACTGTGTCCTGAGGTGAGTAATGGCAACACCACAATATTGTTTTCTGCTTTTTGTCTACAGTTACACAACTTCCAAGACAGGAATACATTATAATTTGAGGTGAAGAGTTCACTTTTCACAGAAAATTATATTTTATTGTCATTGCTGTAACTTCCATCTTCAACTGATCGATCTTGCTACTTCTACTTTTTTACTACTCTCCCAAGAGCTGGTCTTTCATCCAGCATTAAGTTCATTATTGCTTCAGCATTTATGACAGACATCATCACTCTTGCAGTACAAAGACTAGAGCACACAAAATTAATGTTTCATTCAAAGAATTGTCACTTTTTACAATTCTACCAACACACAGGTAATTTACTATGCATAGCAGTAACAGTGTTTACATAAAAAAATAGTATAAAGTAAAATGGCTTCACAATACAACACTCAAATCCAAACAACACTTGCAAACATAAAATTTCTACTGCAAAAGAAGTCCAAAAAGAGCACAGACACTTACGAGCGCCACAACAGCACACAATTATTCAACTTGTGTCGGTACTTTTACAGTTATAAATGTACGGCAGTGCTTTGCAAACTGGAAGTAACTGAAGCGACGAGGGGGAGGCTGGAGTCAACACTTGTTCTACTCGCTCTGTCAGCAAGATACTCAAACCGAAGAGGACATAGTATTTTTCTGGTTCAAGATGAGGCTGGAGCATCAGTACTTGAAGCTTCAAGGCTGTCTGGCTGAACCTACACAATAAAATGTGATTACATTATTTATAAGTCAACTTAAGCCTTCATTACATATGACATTTGTTTATTTCATCCTTCATTTCTCTTAATTCACAGTAGCAATAGAAAATGTACTCAACTAAATGTGAATACCTACCTACAACACCAGATACTGTCCCTTGTAACTCTTTTTGCTAGCAAACACAGAACTAAAGAGAAAAAATAAAGTTAATTAACTTAGGTATGTTACTATAATTATACATGTAACAATAATATTGACTCAAGAGGTTTTTATTTGTCATTAAACATTCATACCATTTCTAATACGTCACACACTACAGTCGGTTCACGACTGGAAGAAACTTTTGAAAATCAACCATTGTAAAAACACCCTAGCCGTTAGCTACATGCATAGAACATTACAAACAGTGGCGAGCGCGGATACAGTTATGCAGTTAGGTTGCCAGCACAAAGAGAGGAAATAGTTCCAAAGTTTTAACGTAATTGTTAATTTATCGCTTACAGATGGGTGTCGAAAAGACTTGTATCTTATTATGCCAATTATTAATGACGTGATGCTAACGTATTTAGATTTCAACGTTTCTTGCATAGTCACATGATCACACTCAAGGTGAAAGTAACGCGGCCATTTGTTTACTAACCTTCGTTCCTTGTATTGTTGGTGGGGTGTGGTTGACACACATGCCAGAGAATTTGTGCGATTATCTTGTTTAACCTATAATAATTAATTTATTTGTCTTGTTTTACTAATATCTGCTCTTTATTATTTGGTTTTTAATAACTTATGATTTTAATTTGTGCTCACTTTCTCGTTGTACTGATTACTTTTGTTTCTGAAACCTGTATAAGAGATTACTCGTAGTGCGTTCTCACATGTTTAATATTTTTTAAATTTATTTCACATTTGCTTAAAATTGTATTTACTGTATTTTACGTTGTATGTGCGGTAGTTTTTGTGTGCGGTCATGAGTTCTAGCAAGGTGAAGAAAAGAGAAGTCACCACTCATCAACTCCAACAGGACATCATTAATCTTACCGAATCGTTGTATTCACTCATTAGGCGAGGGGAAATGAAACCCTGCAACGTCGCGGAAAGAGCGGCAGAAATGTTGACACTCTCCAGATCTACAGTGCTAAGGTATGTTTAAATATCTGTAGTATTAACCATTGCGTTTGCAAGTTGTGTGTGTTAAGGTCAATTATGTTGGCCTACGAAATGTGTTTACAAGAACATAAAGAAAATTAGTTAATAACTTGATAACGTTGTCGAACGTTGTCTACGTTGTAACGTGGCCTTGTCTCGTTAAGCCATATTTATAATATTGCAGCCCCACAGTTAGGTGCCATTTTGTAACGTTCGGCCGCTTACACTGCCGAATGTTACTTTGCCAAAACTAGCTCAAGGTAGAAACACGAGACTCAGTACAATGTGATGCCGATTAATTATGAAACAAAGTTCCAGAGTATTTTGTTATATATATGTTTATTTAACTATTGAAGTTTCACAGTTCTCATACGAATTGCCAGTATACAGAGTACGAACCTCTCTCAGATAAATATACAAGTACAGACCAGCGCCACAGTCATTTACAGATTATTGTGTCTCAAAACGTGCATCGAAAGAAATATGAAATGCAGATACCTCCCACACCGGCAGAGAAATAAAATTAAGTCTAGTGGCCGATGTGGGGGTTCTCGTCACAGCCTAACGTGGCCTAGACGACCATTGTACGATGACTGCCTTGAAGTGACTGAAGAAAACTGCTCTAACGGCCCTCGCCGCCGACTGACTCTGAAGCACTCCTTCCGACGACTGACGAAACTGCTCTAAGGGCAACAGACAGACGCGTCTTTTGTTCTGCCTCTCGCCCCCCTCTCCTGAGGTAAGGGCCTGGCCACGCATGCTCTCCACAACGTTATCGAACTGCTCCGCATGAAACTGCGTTGTAGGAACTAAAACTGTTGACGCCGTCAACATTTTCAGAAACGAGCTTCTCGTATAACAAAACTACGACTGAGGAACTAAAACTTGTCGACGTCGCCTGTAAGTATCTAAATAATGCTGACGCTTAACAAAACTCCAAAGTTAAAAATGAAACGGTAAACAGACTCCCGATAAACGTAAACAGCAAACGTCTGCCCGATAATCTACAACAGCACACGTCTGCTCGACAAACAAACTACCACGGGAAACGAGCCACCACGGCTTTAAACTTCAAACCCGATAAAAATATTACGAAGCTTTCCAAAGCTTCATACACACGAAAGAATTTTACACCCGTGTCCCGAAAAATTAAGACTATTGCGTCATTACAACGTGTCTTTTTAACGTTTTATTTAAACTTGATTAACTATAAAATATAGACTCAAATGTGAGTGTATGAATAACCTAACCAAAAGATGGTATTACAATGTGTAATTAAAAATAAAAACTACTTTGTGTTGGAATTTGTGTACCCCTGCCAGGGATTCTTCATAAACAACCCAATATATACAGTGGAAATTTATTATAAAGACAACTGACAATGGTAAGGAAAATTGCCTCTATAGTGAGTTTGTTATTGCCAATTAATTTTATATAGATTATGGAGAGATGGTGCATTTTAAGATTTTGAAGAAACTGCTTGTTTTGTATTTAGAAGTTACATTGCGGCATTAATTGCCATTGAATTGTTATACATCACTAAATAGATTACAGTCGATGTAACTGGAACTTCCCCTACTATTAAACATATCTGTATCTCTTCACTAAACACGAGAGGACATCGTAATCGATGAAATCGCAGTCATAATCTTTTAAGAAAACAATTGTGTATTAATGCATTTCCCCAACACCACTGTTCTACAGCCATTGTCTTTTAGTTATTGTAAATTATCAGTGTTATATTTTTCACTTTCAGTGCTACATAGCCAACCTAATTTGCATAATTTAAAAAGGACCATAATTCAGTTTCTGGGTCAACTACAGTTACTGATACCAAAAATGTACAAGGGTTTGTTTACAAATGATGTGTGACAATGTGATGTGCTCTACCCTGTGTTAGTTTAGGTTAGTTTAATAGGTGATTAGGTAGTGGTACTCACTCCCATCTGTCCAAGGATAACATATAATTGGTACAAACTGTAATTCATGCATAAATAAGAAGGGTTTGTTAGGTCTGGTCAGTACATTAGTTCGCGATAATGTAGCTGCAGAGACCATTTGGAAAGAGTCCCTTGAAGTGGTAACCCCCGAGAGATAGTTTTGTCTTTTTTTCCCCAGCCTGAATTTCATGTGTTTTACCAAGTAGTTGTGAGGTCCCTATGTGTTATCTTGAGAGATACAGTTATTTCAGGATAGTATGATACCATAATTTCTACTCCTGGAAGCTGGCTCGTGTAGAGTGTAGTACAGTAGCATAGTTCTCCTCACCCTCATATCCTGGTCCAACTCTTCATCCCCATTAGTAGTATATACTGTATGTGCTATTGTGTAATAACCATTGTCTAGTCTTTTCCAATAACCTCTGTTCTGACTTTCTACTTAACCTGTAACTATTAAATCTACTTATCCTGTGCACTAACTCATACTATTTACTAACTTACGCATGCTTTTGGATATCTTTGTTGTGAACTGTTTGTTTTTCTGTGTTATTTTCTGGACTGTTCTGTTGTCTTATAAACACACTTGACAAGCTCCGTAATAATTCTCTTTGATGCTTAAACATTACACTTTCTGCGTTTCCTTTGCCATGAATTCGTACTGAAACAATTGACATAATTAATACATAGTTAAGTACAACTAAACACTTCAATGCACAAACAGTATTTCTGACATGAATAATATTGTGTTCAGATGGTCAAAATGTGTGGATCACGTGGAGAAGATCATAGTAGAGGCCTGGCAGAGTGAGGTCCATCAAGACATTGAAGGTATGGCTCCATTCATTATTCCCCTGGGCTCGGATTAGGACACAACAGATGAAGAAGATGCTGGAGGTGATGATGGAGATGTTTTAGCAGTGCCACTGGGTAAGGTACCGGGGTGTTCTACATGGTAAGTCCGATGGTAAGTTGGGTACACCCAGCAGGCACTGCACCTTGTATCCTTTTTTTGCAAAATCTTTTTGTGTAGTGTTAAATTGTAGGGTAATGTTGTTGAGCATTGCTTTATAGCATTATATGTAAAGTAGCAGTCTACATCAGAGAGCAGCTATTGAAGCATGTCATTTTTTTGAATAATTGGTTTCTAATTTTTGGAGTGGAGATGGATGTATTCATTTCTTTTTTTTTATAGTTGCTGCTGTGTTGAGTTGTTTACGTACTTTTTTGTTTTGATCTATGGTAATTCTGTAGCAAAAGGAATCACTACAATCCATAAGTTATTAGCGGTATTTCTAATTAACTAATAAATAAATAAACAGTATTTATAAGTACTGCGGCTTATGCCTTTAGGATGTTTTAACTTTATGCGAACTGGAGATGTTAGGATACACCATTGTCAACTTCTTTAATTATTGTAAACAACAGTTCTCTCTAATATTTTGTTTACTGGAGCCACATTTTTTAGTTATGTTTAATTTGATATTGTCATTTCTTTACAAAATCTGTGGCACACTTATTTTGTTCCTCCTCTAAGCATTTGCTTAGCAACATGTTTCAATTTAATTGTTTGAATATTAGACATTAGTGAAACCAATGTCTTTTCGTATTAGTTTTAAATTAGATTTTTGTTTGGAAACAAATTTTTTAAGATAGCAACAGAGGTTAACATCATTAAATACGGGCCCGGAGCCGAACTAAAACATAAACACAGTGGCCTACCGCCAGCTCAATTATTTGAACAAAGTCTGTTGGGTTGCATATTTGTTACAAACCCACTATAAGAGTTATGGGAACTTCGGTTCCTGATCTCGTGACAGCACGGCCATCTGGGGGCTTATGAGAGATTGGCGGTGCCATGTTTATGTTGTTGGATGGACTCCTTGAATGTTGACACATTTCAATGCAAAGTATTGTGACACATCTATAATATGTAATCAAAGTGAAAGTTTTTCTCCCCCACCCAACCCCCCAGTCAAAATCAAACCTGCGCACGCACACACACACATGAAACATCAAATTTTTAATAAACACATTTTGGATTTATAGAATGAAATGTTTTTCTCTTGCATCGCATATTCTTTTGTGTGAAATTCTCAAGATTAAAAACTTTACGCTTGTGGAATATCCATTAATAATATATACATGACTTTTATAATGGGTACGTGCATGTACGAACACATGTACACACACACAGTGGCATGTAAACATTGCATGTAACATGTGCTGCCATGTGGCAGTCACATGGCAATGTTTGGTGGAAGGATACGAAATGGGCTTGAAAATAGATCTTAAGCAGGGCTTCAAGAAAGTCTCTTCCAGTCGTGAACCGACTATATATTATCATGAATCACAAAACCTGGTGTAGTGGTGATTTCCAAAACAAAGTGGCACAATTTGAAATATTGTAGGCATTGGAATAGGATCAGAGAACTACATAGTACTAAAGTTTTCTGCAGGGGTAATTTTCTGACAACAAATGTAACAGCTATCTCAATGTACTTGCCAATCAATGATGTACTGATATGGACGGTGATCAAAGTATGGATGTAAAATCATGCATTTTTTATAAATGTGCAAAATGAGGTTTAATGTACTCTACAGTAAAACTCAGTTTTGAGGTTTTTCAGGGACTGAAAAAATAATGATTATTAACCAGGAAAATTTCTTAAAAGGATTAAATTACACATGTGTATATAGACAAGGTGCGAAATTATTCAACTTATTAAGGGTGCCGCCTACTTGGAGGTTTTTAGCGCATTTGAGGCAGGGAAGCGTGGGAGTGATAAGGACTACACTGATATGTGCGCCTTATGTCCCTTCGCTCATATGCGCAAGGCTCTGAACTGGCATGCAGTATTCTCGTCATCCTGTGTATAGCTATGGAACTTTAAGCGGTGACCCTATAATAGTTTCCCATGTTTCCAACCAGTATATTATAAGATACAGCAGTTTGAAAAAAACCATTTTTAGCTATGTTGGAGGGCTTGGGAATAGTATTTATAATGTACATGATGTATTGAAAGTATAATACATACCTCACCTGAACTGTGTTTTCTTTTTGTATCTTGGTATCATGGGGACACATTTAATGGTTTTGTTAAAAAAAACACGGATTTCAAGCATACTGTAGAGCAATTAAAGTGCCAAGTAGGCGGCGCCCTTAAGAAGGAAAACTTTTTAAGTGGGATCTTCTTAACAGGTTTCACTGTAATTTCTTAGATGTTACTGTTCTCCACTCACTTTTTAGTACCAGCTGTAGTTGTCACAATGACATTCACCCAATTCATGCCCAGACCATCTCTGAACATCAGCACCTGCATATGCTGCTATGTGAGTGCAGAATGTATTGCGTAGCTGGAAAGTTTTCAAAAGCCCCCCTACAGTAAAAAATTTTAACTCCTGCTAACAATGTGGTTGTATGTATCCCACCACTGTCTCCATTTTTTAAACCATCATATAGAAATTAATATTGTAAACTACCAGTTACAGTATTTATAGTTAACAAACCCTGGTACTTATAGCATATAGGACTTGCTTTATGTACATATTTGCCAAGCTGCAAAGCTGGAGAGATGGCCATATGGGATGAGGTAGTATCATATGCTACCAGGGTTTGTTAATTATAAATACTGTTTGCCTGTAAATCATTTTGTTTGTTTTCATTATTTTATAACTGAAATAACTACATAAAACAAAAATTTTAATGTAAGAAAGACCCCTTGGTAAATATTCCAAAACATACATTTTTTTAGTTTGATTTTGGAACAAATTTGTTATAATGAATAACTTGCTCAAATGTTATGAAATTCGTTAATATTTTGTTAAGACTGAGCTCTAATGACACTATTTTTCATTTTCGTTTCAGTTTCACGAAAGTTCATTACGTATATTTTGTTTTCGTTCTGTGAGAAAGAAAGTCACATTCGCACAACCCTACCAGTCTAAAGTTGTAGCATGCAAGTCAGCATAATTATTTTATCTCTAATTGGGTCACTTCCTTCCTCTCTTTCTCTCTCTCTCTCTCTCTCTCTCTCTCTCTCTCTCTCTCTCTCTCTCTCTCTCTCTCTCTCTCTTTTCAGTGACATCACATACTGGCTCTGGCCAAGAGAACCAAGACATGCCTGCCTGTGACTGATCAAGAAGTGGGAAAACAAGTTATTTATACATTCTATTTCCACCACTCTTCCTCTCTTCTTTTTTTGAAGTAACTATAAATGTAAATTGCAGTTGAAAACAGTGACAAATCCTAATTCAGGTTTAACAAGAAACAGGACATCTGACGAAGAATTTAATAAGTGGTTTTGCCAATGTCTGATATTTGAAATACTGATAAAATAACTTTTCTGTTTGCAGCACAGGTATGCATTTCAATGGGATACTTTTTTCATCCCTATTTGGAACAGATACTATTTTGTCAAGATCTACTTGGTGACTACAATCTTACTTCCTTGCATGCATGTACGAGTAGAAGGTAAAGCAAACTGTAAAAAAATTTATTTTGATTTTTGATACTTGGGTTGTGAGATAGACTAAGCTCATATATAGGATGTACGTGCATATGTGTGTTGGCAGTACTCTCGACCATCCACTCAAAGGCCCACTGTTGTGACTTTTCAGTTAGCTTAGTGACATGTGCTGTCAGTGCATAAAAAAAGGAAGATAGATGTGAACTAGAGAGAAAAAGATTGCTCTGTGCACAATGTTTATTTGTCTGTTGGCCAGGGCCTTCACATTCTATTACCCTATGCCAGTCTATCATGAGGGTATTTAAGCACAGATGCCTTTGGGGTTGGAAGCCCAGTTTTGCTCTCTGCATCACTTGCTAACAGATTATGTACTTGCACATGCATAGTTCAGTTGCCCAAAAGCCTTTGTTTCACAGCTGAGCAGGGTCAGGACAGTGCCAAAGTGGCCCTTCCGGCTAACGATACCAGAGGGAGACCAGCGGGACATCACAAGTTCGGTCAGCTCGGGTCAGTGGCCCAAGCCAAGCAAGGGATAGTAGGCCGTTTGAAATGTTATCGCAAATTCTTCTGTATTGCTAAGTAACATGGTCCAAATTTTTAACATTGCATTGCTCAAGTTTTTTTTTCTTGTCTGTTTAACATATTTTTGAAATAGCAAGTACTATATGAATTGAATGTTTAATATGTTTTGCAGTGTTGATTTATTCGCAAGGTTTGTTCATCCAGTTAGCTCTAATGTTTGATGCATGCCACATCTCTCCTCCCATAGCATGTTTGTCCCGCCACCACTGTGCAGCTATGACATGCCCTCTACTAGGGACGAGTTGTGCCCCTAATGCGGCGGCCACACTATCTGCGCTACTTCCAAGGCACCACTGAAGTCAGGTGGCCGTCCCACTTTCATGCTCTCAAGAGGTAACTTTTGAGGACATGATAATTTGGGTCACTCATTTACATTTAGAAGAGTCCCCAGTAGAAATACAGTCAGGGAAATGAATGCAGCGAGAGACCCACAGCAGTTTCCCTGTTCCAGTAACTCCTTGTGTTCCCCCTTCATTCAGTATTTATGTACCTGTGCATTTGTTGTGCATGAAGTGAGGGAGTGCAAATCAAACAGGCCAACTTATAGTTTATTGCGCCAAAACGCAATAACGATAATTCATAGGTAGCCATTAATTATCATTGTTTTTAAGGTATTCGAGCATGGCTGCCCTACACACCTCCTGGGGAATAGTAGACTCGTCCACCACGAGCCACATGCTGCCATCCTTCAATGTTCCAAATTGGAAGGCAATATAATTTAAAATACATAAATTATTAGTGCAAAATGCCACAACAACCCAAATACCATAGCAACGGACTAGGAAAGACAGCACTCTTACTATCCTAAATTACATTGCTGAGTAATTATAGTGCAGTATTTGTTTTAATCATGTTAATTTCTCATGTAATAGAATGTAAAGTGTTTCATGTACAATTTCATCAACGGTAAGTGCTGTTTATGATCCATTTCCTCTTTTATAAAGTGTACTTGTATTTTCTTACACTTGTGGTGCAAACCGCTAACTTGGCTCTAGCAGGTCGTGCCATGTTGAATCAGTTTGGTCGGCACGTGCATCGGGGGCGGACGTGTCTTGTACCGTTTCCAGGTCTTCAACTTTTCTTTTGTATTTACCATTTAGTTTTCAATAGCAGTAACTTCACTTGTATCAGAATTTAACAAAAAATATTTGCATTCAGCCGAAAACAGTGCTGCCCCCAACCCTGCCAATTACCTTCCAAAAGACCTGTCTGCCTAACCATTTCCTACAACACATTCCTGACGGCATGTGACGCCTTTCCGTATGCCAAAAATTACTGTAATTTTCTTTCCTAACTGCTATACATAAAACCTATACCTGTCTTTTATACCTGATCTGCCTTTTATACCTGACCTGAGCGTAATCCCTTCCTTGTTGTTCCAAGAACAATTTTATGTGTCAAATTTTCTCTGCAAAAATCCTGTACTCTTTGCTTAAAAACTTTTAAATTGTGGCAATTTCTTGCACCAAAAATTTTGATTTTCTATGTCGCAACGGAATGGTGCCAGCATCAGCGTGGGAGAACTATGTCAAATTGATGACCATCAGCCAGCCACGTTGCGCCACCACGCTGGACAACAACGGAGCTGCTAATGGGACCGGCCACTGCCATTTTGAGGGAGCACCATCCACCCCCCTCTCTCTCACCTCACCGGGTGAGATGGTAAGGCAGCAGCTGGCAACGTGTGTGCAAGCTTGACGAACACCACCCCTTCATCTGCTTAGGTAGGTCAGCCCTCCTACGTACAGCACAGGAGGGGTAACTGCGGACCGGGTGATCTGTTGACCCCGGTGAAGAATCAGCTGGGCGCAACATGGAGTTTTCCTGCCAACCGGGACATGATAGTGGGTTGATATACTGTCATACCTCCAATGGTATAGTGGAACGTCTGTGCATGAAGTGTGTGCACCCACTACCGGACCGTCCGCAACAAATTCTTATCTCTCAAATTTGCAGAAATAAAAACCAAGTCATCTGCATCCCATTGTCTTTAAATAATAAACAGTGCCATGCTTTAATTGATATAGCAGCTTCTCATAATTATGTCAGCGTGAACTTAATATATGTGTGCAAAATTAAACCAGCCAACTAAACCATTCAGCTAGCCACAAAAACCCATACAGGTGAGACAATAGGTGAAGAGAAAATAATTGTGCGTGTACAGGACATAGAAACCACCACTACAGCATTTATTTCCAATAATTTACATGAGGACGCAATACTGGGAATACCATGGCTGACAGAGCAGAATAACATAGTGGAACCAGCTGCCAGGCGAATCCATTTCAGCCAAAAGGAGCGCCAAACCATTTAGAACTTGGATCTGTGGACCATGAGTTACACACTGGACATACAGTTGGATGAACTCGAGTATTGTGACGTCATACAGCACCTGTTCAGTTAATGCAGTGACGTTTTTGCTGCCACCGACCCTCTGCATCACACAAACGTGGCAGAACACTGCATTCCGTTAACACAGCAAAGTACACCACCCCTCACTGTTACCAACTTCACCAACACCAGATAATAGTACAGATACAGGAGATGCTGGACGAAGGTATTACTGAACTCACAAACAGTACTTTTAATTCTGTTATACCGTTAGTTTCGAAAAAAGATGGATCCCAGAGATTTTGCATTGACTTTAGGTTTTTCAACAGAATCACCAAAAACTCTCTTCCACCATTCATCAACGCCAAAGATGCACTCAACAGTCTTGGTCTACTAACGTCACTTGACCTCTACAGAGGAGTTACTGGAAAATACCAGTAAAACAAGAGGACCATTACAAAAGAGCCTTCACTGCTCCAAATGGATACCGCTTGGCCTGAAAACAGCACTGGAAACCTTCTAGCTCATAATAGTACACGTTCTAGATGGCTACATTGTTAAGATTACGATGGCTTATCTTGACAATGTTGTGATTTGGTCTGAGTTGTGGGAAGATCACGTGCAGCATTTGTCACCCCCTACTTGAGCGCCTCGCCATTAACTGCCTAACCTGTGCCAACAAAAAATGTCAACAAGGCAAAACATGCATTCCATTTCTGGGCCACCTTGTAGATGAAAACTGTAACCACCCCACTCCAGAACAGGTGAGCCTCACTGATGACTATCCACAATCTACCACCCGGAAACAGTTACGTAATTTTTTTGGATAAGTAACCAGACCACGTGAATACATTCAGAACTTTGCAATAATTACCACTCCACTCACTTAATCTGCGTTCACCATCTCAAAACTTTAATTTACAAAGGAACATTCAGACAGTTCCACACAAATTAAAAACAGTTTCCGCAGCTGCCCTTTACTTTCATGCCACGATCTGAGCTGCCACTTGTATTTACAAAAAGACACGAGTGAGCATAGACTAGGTGCCGTATTATTCCTCCTCAGTAATGAGGGTAACAAATAAATAATTGATTTCAGTAGCGCTAAGTTCAGCCCAGTGGAGCGCAATTATGATGTGAATGAAAGAGGGTGTTTAGCCGTAGTCTGGTCAGTGAAACGGTACAGGCAGTTTGTTGAATGTCAACACTTCACATTACTTACAGACAATAGGTGCTTAGTCTGGCTTCATAATACCAAAGAGCTTATGCGCTAGGCCCTTTTGACTTTGAAGTACAGCATGTGGCAGGAGCAGAAAATCAGCTGGCAGACATGCTTTCAAGATCACCTGGGGACACAATAGCTTGTGACGAGGAGGAGTGGGAAGTTATTCTACCCTACCTCCACCTGATCTCCCTACTGCAGACACCACCACCACACCATGCAAGCAAATTACTGCTACTCTAACAAGCCCTACCCTCACTTACGTGTGTGTGTGAGCGATACAGTCACAACAGAATTGCCCCGTTACACAAAAGTGGGTAGGCGAATGCACAGTGACAACCCACAAGTAATGGCGAGTGATAGACGGCCATTTACAGTCGTGCACTAACGGTAACAGTGAGTACTGGACCACCTATGTGCTGCGTGCCACCAGGGAGAGTGCTACAGTTTGCCCAAAACACAGATGTAGCCGGGCACCTTAGTGCTCTCCAAACACAATGTAATACCCTTGGACATTTTACTGGCCAGGTACATCCCACGATACCCACCAGTAAGTACGTGTGTGCGTGCAATATAACTGCCTTAATAGGCACTGTACCGATAGTACACAACAACATGCACTACGGCTACTAACAACCAAGTCATTTGAGACTGTAACGTTAGGCCTAATGGGTCCGTACCCATGTACTCCCACGGGGAAAAGATTAATTCTGGTAGTAACAGACTTGTTCTCTATATGGGTCGAAGCCTATCCCATCTCAAGTGTACACACCAAAAGCATTGTCAAACAGCTAGAACTGAGTTCTTCCCATGCTGGGGATATCCGCGTGTGCTGCTCTCAGATAACGGTGCATAATTTAGGGGACGTAAGTGGTTCGAGTGCTGTTCCAAGTGAGGTGTACTGCATCATAATACTGCCATCTACCATCCATGAGCAAATCCAACTGAACGCAGGAGTGAGTGAGTGAAGAAATTTTGGCGGCTCTTAACAGCAAGCTGTTAAGGAGTCAATGTAAACGCAGGAATCAGGAACTGAAAACACAACTGCGATTTCGCATGGGTGGTGATCATGTATCATGAGATGAACGCCTGCCAGCTGCGCTCTTTATGTTGCACATACGTACCAACAGCACCACCGGCGAACCCCTGTGGAGCTTCCCCAAGGTCACCAACGCCCCCTCCTAGGAGAGTTCGTGCATGCGCCTCGAAACCAGCCCAGTAACTCAAAGAGCAGTGGAGCACGCCGGCACTGGAGGGGACACGTGCCACAGTAGGCACGTCACTGGCAACAGCAGTACACAGTGCAGTGGCTGCCTGCCACCACTTGCCCACCAGCCACACTTCAACCAGGCAATCTGGTTTACGTCAAGGCGCACCAGTTGTCCACTGCGGCATAGATTTCTGTATGGGCATTGCACCTAAGTGGAGTGGGCCACACACAATACTGAACCATCTGAGAACGACGACATATCTAGTTTGCGTGGGAAGGAGATGCCGGGTATACCAGTCCACCAAAACGATTCATGCAGTACCGACATCCCCACGGGCGTTGCAATGGCGGACACCCCAGTGGCGCCGCCCAGTGCCGGCGCACCAACACCACCACAACCACCTTCAAGCTACTCAGACACCTCTGCATGGGAAACAAAATGGCTTTCATACAGGGTTTTGCAGGCTTTGGAACTATTCTGATATTTACATTGTTTCTCACTCCAAGTTGAACTTGCTTCCGCACTGCAGCTGGTTTGGAAGCAGGTGACCTACTTACAACGGCTGACTTTGTTCCGCATCTGCGGACCTACAAAAATACATCTGCGTCAGCAGCTGGCTGTGATGAAATTACCTGCTGGTCTGTAGCTTTTTTGGCAGTGCATGACGGCAATGTGGTGTTACCATATGGTACAAAAACGAGTTTTTTGGTTATTTGATGCTGCAAAGTTAGAGCTGGAAGCAGACTCCTGACCAATTAAGGTTACTTCACTGTAAGATTTTTTTGGTGGTGAGTGTAAAACACCAGCATTCGAACAGAAAGCACACAAATGTTTGTCTTTGTTTACTTGAACACTCTCAAACATAGCCTGAAGCAAAGCACTATCTTCTTTTAGTTCACTTACCTGATTCAATAAAGTCAATTTTGAGACATAAAGTCTCGAACATAGATTTAACACTGGTATCCATATTCTCAGTTTGCTTGTTATCAACAAGCGTCATTTTCAGCGCATAATTCTTTTGCCCGGCATTTAGATTAGTTTTTTCAGAAGAGTTATTCACCTTATTACCACATTTAGGTGACATGAAACTGAACACAGTTGTTTCATTACTGCAATTTTTGCACTCGCACTGGTCACTTTTACTTGACCTACTTACACAATGAACATGTAAACGAGTGCCATGACTTCCTGAACACTTTATAAACTTTTGTTTCCCGTAAAACGGATTACCGCATACTGAGCAGATGTCCGAACTCGGGGACATACAATTTACCCCTAATATTCAGCTGCCAAGAAGTTAAAAAAAACACTTAAAAATGATAGGCATGCAGGAGCAGTAGTGAATCACATTCTCCTCCTCCTCTTACAAGCACTTATTACTGAATTAATAATAATAACAACAACAATAATAATCTGTAAGCCCAAAAATGCAGTTCTCAGAGTTTTTTTTTTACCATTTCCAGAAAAAATATGATTCTTTATAATTACCGAGCTGCATATGTATCTGCCAATGAAACATGTATTTTTAATATGCTCTGATGAAGACTGATGTTGCTGTAGTTATACTCAGTGCAGAGACTTATTACTTTCATTTTCACTTTGCTAAACAATGTCACACTCCATTGTGATCTTAATAATTTCAGAACATTCAACAAATGAGCATGTAAAATCCGTGACGTAAATCAGTGGTTCATGCAATTCATCTACAGGTTCAAACATTTTTATTTATTGGTCAAATATATATGCAAACAAACACAACAATCAAGTTTTACTAGAACATTCAATGTAGTGTCATCTCGTTATACCCTCTATAACAGCCATTTTTGGAGATATGGTACTGCGCTCTGGAACCATCGAAAATGGAAATATCTCCACACAACTAACTAGAAAACTACTGTGGTGATGAAATACTTGTTTGCATTTTAACTCATACATCTTTGTGCTACTGTGTTAAAAATATTTCAGTTTTTTTGTAATTAATTTGTTTGATTAAGTATTATATTGTTATAAAGGTTTTTATGCTATTAGATGTACAACTTTGCTTCCACCGTTTTTCGTTCGATGGCTGCAGCGGTAAGTGCTGGTGGAAATATGTAGATCAATAATTTCACACAATAAGCTTGGACATCTGTCAACATAACGACATCACCACATTAGTGAATTTGTGTTTGCATCATAAATTTATTCCGAACGAAGATGTCAGTTTTCGAGTCAAATGCTCTACATTTACGGGAAGTGTTGCTTTTGTGCTTCCATTTAAAGGAAACATACGGTGAGGCTGCTCTTAGTGAAAAAACGTGTAGTGAGTAGTTTCAACGCTTCAAGAGTGGTGATTTTGACGTCTAGGACCGGCATGGCGGTGGAAGAGAGGAAAGTTTCGAAGATTTCGAATTGGAGGCATTACTTGATGAAGACTCATGCCAAACGCAAGAAGAAGTGGCAAAATCATTGGGAGTGATGCAACAAGCCATTTAAAAACGCCTCAAAGCCATGGGAATGATTCAGAAGCAAGGAAATCGGGTTCCGTACGAGTTGCAACCGAGAGATGTTGAACAGTGTTTCTTTGCTTGTGAACAGCAGCTTCAAAGACAGAATCGGAAGGGATTTCAAAATCGCATTGTGATGGCGACGAAACATGGGTCCACTACAATAATCCCAAGCGCAGAAAACCATGGGGAATGCCCGGACATGCCTCCACGTCGACGGCCAGACCGAATATACACGGGCCAAGGTCACCTCGGTGTGGGTGTGGTATCTTATGAGCTGTTGAAACCGAGTGAAACCATCACAGGGGATCGGTATCGAACACAATTGATGCGTTTGAGCCGAGCTTTGAAGGAGAAACGGCCACAGTAGAAAGAGAGACATGACAAAGTTATCCTCCAGCATGACAATTCTCGGCCACATGCCGCAAGACCGGTCAAGACATACGTGGCAACGCTGAAATGGGAGGTCTTACCCCACCTGCCGTACTCTCCAGACATTGCTCCTTCCGATTACCATTCGCTTCGATCGATGGCACACGGCCTGGCTGATCAGTATTTCCGTTCTTATGAAGAAGTCAAAAAATGGATCAATTCGTGGGTCGCCTCAAAAGACGCATCGTTTGTTCAAGATGGTGTCCGGAAATTGCCAGAAAAATGGGACAAAGTAGTGGCTAGCGACGGACAGTACTTTTAATCATAAATATGTAATCACGTTTTAACAATAAAGCCTCAAATGTTGGGAAAAAACCGACGGAAGCAAGGTTGTACAACTAATATTTTTTCAAATGTTTGCATTTCCTCACATTCTTTAGAGGATAGCATAAATGTATTTCAACAGAAACAAAAAAATTGTGTGGAAGTGTGAAAATGACAAAGAAATGAATACCGAGCTGATTATTTTTAGTTTCTGTTCAGTTGCTTCAATGCATTATTTTTTTTTAAGGTAGTTAAATTTGTTTTAAATTTTTAGGTACTGTAGTGTGAAAATAAGTATCATACAAGACTTTAATAGTGAGATATGTGCATATACAGTGCAACCCTGTTAAGAAATTCCCACTTAAGAAGTTTTCCTGCTTAATAAGTTGAATAATTTTGCACCTTGTCTACATGCACATGTGTAATTTGACCCTTTTAAGAAGTCTTCCTAGTTAACAAGCATTATTTTTTCAGGCCCTCAAAAAATGTCTTAACAGAGTTTTACTGTATAATGCTTAGACAACAGATGATTAAAAATATTTTAAGCATAAGTTATTTTACATGAGAACCTGCAAGTAGAATGTACAATTTGAGGTTTCCACCAAGAGGTAAATAAGGGGAGGGGGTGGCATAAAACAAGATTTCCCTCCTTGTGAAAATAAATAGATCCAACACTGCATGCCTGGTAAATGCCATCTATGGCCAACATCTGTACCACTGTAAAAAACTGAGTGAAATATCTGTGAATGCTGCCACAAGGGATATCTCACCTTTGACATTCACCTACTTCACACGTTACACCCAGATAAGACACACACCTCCTTTATACCTCATGCCAGCATATAACTACCTCAGAGAACTCCTCAGAGATGCAGTTCTGTAGTTGCCTTCACTGTCCAAGCCAGTACCATTTCCTGGCACCTAGGCTAAAATGTAATAACACCAGTAAAAACTGTAGCATCTAGCACAGCAGCATGGACAACTCATCTCACTCCTGGCCACAGCCAGAGTCCCTCCTAGCTTAGGGCAGAAGCAGGAATGATCAAAGTTGGGACATTCTGGCTGACAGCAGAGCCATTCAATGATCCCTAACTACTCTCTGTCTCATGTAACTTGGCAAGATTCTGACAGTTCGACGAAAGTACCACCAAATGTTTACTTTTCGTTTATGTACCACACACCATAACACGGCTAGAGATCCCGAAGAGCCCACGCTCCATCCACTGCGTTATCTTCGCCGGTTGGAACAATAGTACTGAGTCTTGGTGGCCTAGCCCCAACTGGCTGCGCTCATAGCTATGGAATTTGTCGCCTGCTCCACCTTAGGTGGTAGATCGTTGTACCTACCCATATGCCCTTCACCCGTAGGAGTGGTGCAAGGTGGATAGTTAAGAAGGCAGCTACTACTTCTGAACCTAGACAATTGTGCTGCAACCCAGTGCCATCTGCCCTCAGCAGTCTATCCCGATGGGAACGAGCTCAAGCGACCCCACAACTGTGAAAGTCCTCACCTCCCAGTCCTCCCCAGCTCATTCTTTCAGCCACCCCCACAAGACCGCCAGCGAGCCGCACCTGATCATTGTGAGCCTTTGACTAGGACTCCCAGTACCCAGTACCCATGCTTCAAACACACGAGGACAAGCAGCCCACCACATGTATCAACCAGCCCCGCCAACCGCAGCACCACCACTGCCTTAGGACAGGGCACTAGTTCCAGTCAGCAGCAGCGGCCGAGCAAGGAACTACCGCGGGCCACGCCCACTGCAGGTAAACCAGTGTCTGTGTCTACACCAGCAGTACAGAGAGTTACTAAACCCACACCTGACTTTGTACCATGCTGCAGGTCCACGCGCTCCAGCCTATACTGCTGCCGGGGACTAATCAGCAGCCAATAAGTCAAAACATCACCACAGTTAGTTAGCGCTTGCCTCTGTCCGGCACAATAGAACCTTGTCTGACAGTGATGTCGCCGCCAGTCAAACCGACGTGTGTCAATGTCAAGTTGCCACTCACTGACTGTCATGAACTTGCCAAATTATATGAGACAGAGAGTACCTGAGACTTGAACTGAAGATGGCATCACATAGCAGAATAGTCTAATCAAGATAGTAGCTACTTACAGGGCAATTTCCCTAGCAAGCTGAGGTAGAAATTGTGAGTACTCACAAGTGAGATATCCAGTGGATTTTCTATCTACTGTTTTTTAGGGGACTGTCCAAAAATTTCCGCACATCCAGGACTTCAGTAGATGAGGAACTGGGATGTACATCAATAAAATACAACTCATAACCTTATTAAACCCCATGTTGAGAATAACGAGAGCAGTACATTATCTGTGAATAAAGTTTATCTACTCAACACAATAAAAATGGTAATTTAAAAAAAAAATGGTCATATTATTGTAAATAATACATTAAAAACATTTCACCTCAACTTGTCTAAATAAAGAATATAATATCAAAAAATTAACTTACCAGAAGTTCTAAGCTGTTGAGATTAAGAAATAATGATAATGGCAGTATCAGCTTCCTCACAAAAAGAAAACTATACTGAAAGCACACACAACACTTTTGTGTTGGTGTTGTGGCAACCTCACACAGCAAGTAGATATCATGGAAATATGGTACTACTGTGTCACGTTGCTGTTTTGTATGAGCTATAATATGGATGCTGATGAAAACAAAAAAAAACTTATCCTCGCCAAGCTTCAAGCTTTTACCATACCTTGAATATAAGATATTTTGTTGATGAAGTGATAAAGTTTTTGGACATGCATTTTATGGGTTATAAATAAATAAGACTGGAAGATGAAAACACTAGTTTACTAGGGGTTGAGGAGCCAACTTTTCATTAAAAAATTTTCTAGGCCCTAGTTATACATTTTCTTTAACTAATGATTCTCATGTTTGTTTCTTAATGCTGGGTGACTACACTCTATCCATAAATGTTTTTATATAAAAAAATACGAAAGAATGAAATACAGTAGAACCATGTCATAAAAAGTATGGGTCATAATAATAACAATTTTTGAATGCACCACCCCAAAACCAGGAAACAATGGAAAGAGAGTGGATTTTATGCTCAGCGATTATTAGTTCATTTCAGCAGTCTTTCTGCTTTCGACATTGTTTAAATTTCAAACATTGACAAATAAAAGCTGCTGCTGTTCTTAGAAATAGAAGTGCCTGTAATCACAGACAGGTCAAATTTAGAACCCATATAATTCAAATGGTTCGTGCAGATATAATGTGAATTTATTTTCAGTCTTCGTTGTGTGCATTTACTGATTTTTTGCGTGACACTTTGACAAAAACCATTGTCGGTTACTTCATTGCAGTAAAAAAAATAAAAGCGGTACAATGAGACATCAGAGAAGAAAGTGTGTGGGTGTGTGTGCATAATAGGTGGCGACATTGTATGCCAAGGTGAGTAGGTGTAGTTTAAAATAACATTTTACATCTGTCAGTTTATCATTTCCGCATAGTGAAAACTTGAAAGGATTTAGTTGTTGGCTAACAAACGTAAATATGTATAACATGTCAATAACAATAACTTATGAAAGAATTTTTTTTATAAATAATTAAGCCTTTTCTACATTATAATGGTGACTGTTTCACTAGTTTTTGTTTGAACATGTGTACTACTTAATAAAGCTTCATGTACAAATGATCATTGCGTGAAAATTTAAGCGACTGAAAGATTTTTCAAGCAATGCAATATTTCATAAACAACTAGCAGACCCGGCGAACTCCGTTTCGCCACCAGATGGCTTCGTTTTATGCAACATTTTGTTTGGTGATTAAANTGGTTCGTGCGTTGTATCAGAGATGGCGCTGTATGTAAAAAAAGATTTTCCCGCTTTTCTGTTAAAATTTTTCCTTTTTCCTGAATTTTCTTTGCTATAAACCTCACGGAGCCCGAGACCTTTCCAACGAATGCAAAACCGTGGAAATCGGTTCGTGCGTTCTGGAGTTATAGCGTCAGGAAGGAAAACCCGACTTATTTTTATATAGTAGATAAAAGTGGATAATTTTAACATTGTTTATATAGGAATTTTGTGGGGACCACTGAAAATTTTCAGTGAATATACAGTTTTTCAGTACATGTGTTTTTGGTACATGAAGAATCCACTCTTAGACCCAATGTTTCAAAGAGTATTACACTTATCTTGGGATAACAACTATGAGAGGTTTTTACAGGATAATGAACTAGCCTCGTAATAAAATATGTCACAAAAACATACAGTAGATTTCATGATTCATTTGGTGTTCTACCAAATACTTTAATTTTGAAGCATAAATCTTTACAATTCATTTTATCTTCTAATGATTTATTGAGAAGTAGTCCATCATTTCATGAGATCTTAATAGTTAACAAAGCTAACTGATAATTATTCACTTATGAAACCACTGATATATTAATTTTCTGTAGTAGAGCTATGTTTGCTGTTGACACACAAAAACATTAAACTACTTTTTTTTTTTTTTTATTAATTAATTTATTTACGGAATGTTCCTGAAAGCATGTTGAGTTGAGAGAAAGTTGTCTGAAAAATAGTGATACAAAAACAAAACTGCAATGTACCATTTTTTTTTAAGTTTAGGATGTGAGGCATAATACTGATTACACAGACTCGCAACACCATGTCCAAGCAATTAGCAAATTAAAACCACTTAAGAATAACAAGAGATTCTGTCTAAATAAAAGGTGATTTAATTTCAAGTACAATTATCATTTAAAAACCCTCCCCTGCAATAAAGCACAAAATATTGAAAATACATTTCAACATAAACAAAAAATCAAAGCTTCTTTGCTGTTGTATACTTACCTCAGAATGCTGACTGTAATGTCCATTCTGAGCACACAAGACCTCGTCCTCTACATCAACAGAATGTGTCGAGCTCTGCAGTGAGGGGTCGAGGTGAGCGTATTCCTGCAGCAGACATACGCTGTGCTCATTCTGAAACAATATGCATCTGTCTATCATGACTGTGGCCCTTACCATTCCAAATTACTTCTAGGCAGCTACTTTTGTTACTTGTGCATGCAGTGCTCTGCATCCTGGCAACTTAGACATTTATGTGCCTGCCACCCACCTTAACAAACAAATGAGGTAAGGTTTGTGAGGGGAGGGAAATAAACTCTTGTCACTCTTTATCAAATGCACCAAAAAAAGGTGGGGTAGTTGCCACAAATATTCCAGCTGCTATTTAACCTGAGGCTGAACAGTGATTATTTTCCTATTAATACTCCCATACTTATCACGGATACCTACACTCTTGGGTACTGTACAAATTAATATCTTAGTAATGTATTAGATGGAAAGTGTGTTTTGTATGGATGTAGCTTCAATTTAAATAGTGGCTTTAATGAGAAAAACTGTCCTTAAACAGTCTCAGTTTAACACATTTATCAAATGCTTGCAAAATGGACATAAAGTTCACCAAAAATAATAGCTGAAATTAAATAAGTCGAAAAAAAAATTGGTTGTCTGTAAAGTCGGTTTACTGACGATAGTTGAACGTGACAACGTCTTAAGAAAATACTGATGGAATGGTAGCATTTTTCAAAAGAAAATTTTAATTTCATTTGTTTAATAGATTTGTATGTATATAGAGAAGGAGGTAATTGGAAATCACAATGAAATTGATCAAGTGAGATTTATTTGTACGCATAAATACAATTATGTCAATTTTTTTTTTTCAATTTAATAGTTTTTACAAGTATAAATGTGCGTTGAGCAATTGTTTTACAACTTTTAAACATGTGTAATATTTAATTTCTTACAATCTGTGTTATTCTGTTGAGAATAGGACGATGATAGGAAAAGTAGGAAATGAAAGGGAGTGTTTCGAGTTTAATGTGTCTTGAAAAAGTCAAATCGATGGTGGTGCCTCCTAGTGTTGTTGAGTTATTAACGTCTGATGCACAATCGACATTAAACATGTCTTTCATGAATTTGATGAATGTTTTTTCGCTCGTTCCGCGCTCTCGCTTGCACTTCAAGCCTTACATGGAACGCCTCAGAGCGAGGTAACGCCGCATGAGTCATGTTTTTTCGTGCGTGCAGCCGGCTCTATCGAATTATAAGACGTTGTCACGTCAAAAACATCTCTACGTTGGCGCAGGAATGAAGTCCTGCCTCTCAGACTGTTTGCCACGCTGCACATTCTTCACCTCGACCGCACTGCATCAACTAGCACCACCATATCAGCAGTGCAGGGCAGAATGCAGAGTGTAATGCAGAGTAGTGCACGGGAGTGTAAGGCAGGGCAGCGCAACATCCTACCACTTCCCCCACCCCCTCACAGGTAGGGATGCGTTGTGGAAAACCCAACTAACTCTCAAATTAACAATACCAGCAGAAATAAATAAACGGGAACTACATAAACACATAAAAAGGAAATGTAAACAAACTACTTGCACAAGAAGCCGAAAGAAAAATAGAACAGTTTCTAAATGATTCTAGTCAGCACACAAGCCCTTGCATGCAAGCTACTTGCAAACAAGTTAGCCAGTCACTCGATACAAGTTGACTTGAACAGGAAAGGTGTACACATTCTTGTACAAGAAAATAAACCATGTGTAAAAGGCTTAAGTTTTACTAGGAGATAGTGAAAGATAAACTCCAACAAAGAAGGAAGTAAATGGTGGATGTGATGCTCACCTCTTCCTTGAGCTTCTCGGTGAGCCTGCGGCGATCGGCACGCAGTTGGTCGGCTTCCTCTGCCTGTTTGGCTGTTCTGATTCCTGACACTTCCAACAGTGCGAGGTGAGCATCCTTCTCACTGATGGCAGCTTCTAGCGCTTCTTGCCTGAATGACAGAAGTAAGTCCTGGGTTGCAAGTGACTTCACAAACAAGAACAGGAATCAATACACAATGACTGCGAGTACTGTATTACTAGAATATTTTGGATTGCTAAAAAAATTGTAAGTAATTTCAGTTCACATACAAAGCATTTTGTGATGCATGTGAACACAGAAAAAATGTGCTCACTTATATGTTGACAGGCTAAACAAGTATAAGTAAATATGTGTAAATTTTGTGAATGAGTCACTGTTTACTTAATAATTCATGAAGGGCCTGGTAAAATTGTAATTGCTTACACCCCTAAAAAAAACTAATTAAATACAATCAGTGAAAAGAATAACTGTGCCCTTGCAATGGCAGCAAGTAATTAAAAAATAACAAAAGACAAGTTTAACATATTGCACAATGAACCTGTGAAGTTATTATCATTTTAGTCTATAAACATTTTAAAAGCACAATTATAATGTGATCTTACACCTAACATTGG
This sequence comes from Clitarchus hookeri, assembly GCA_002778355.1. Lineage (NCBI taxonomy): Eukaryota > Metazoa > Arthropoda > Insecta > Phasmatodea > Phasmatidae > Clitarchus > Clitarchus hookeri. The sequence continues at coordinate 326,668 of NQII01001127.1, read as the reverse complement.
AAGAAGTAAAATTACTTCTGCACTTCAACTCTATGACCTTAGAGAAAACTACACGTAATAAAAATTCCAAAGGTAATTTCTTTGAAAGTACAGTACATACTTCATAAAATATCAACACTACCACATGAGGTTGCAAGGCTTTTGTAGAATCAAATTATGGTTGCACCTGAACATTTAGTCACTAGTGACTTCTCATCCATTCACTGCTAGATGTAAAAAGAAGACTGGACAGTTTACAGCAGCTATTCCTATATGGTCTATTTCCCTCATTTGCCTCTCTAGTAGAACGAAGTCTTTCCAGTCAATTAATGGTGCACTGTACCACTGAATCAGTCAAGGGTCGTGCTGATAGTGGAAGTGGCTGAATGTATTCCAGAATCCTGTCCTAGCACAGAAAAGGTTGCAGGTACCTTCCTCCAGGTGATCTACATTCTACTGGACAGTGCTCGTGGCAGAGGCATAACTCTGGTAACAGTTTGGTGGAATACCAACCAAGGTTGCAACTTTAAATGCGACAGGGAAGTGTGATGATAGGATACGAAGGCTACCTTGTACTTTATTAGGTTCTTGAGAATCTATTATATATACTCTTGTGTTGCTCAGTCCCTCTTCTAAATATATAAATTAATTGCTCTGCCTGGTTGGAGAATGAAGTGCACTGGCAACGTTTGGTAGAAAACAGTTGATTAAAAAATGGTTGGATATTTTGTAGTGGTATCTGAACACAAAAACCTTTTTCGAAACATTTTGTGGCCAAAGACAAGTTTCAAGTTCTCATTTTGACGTGCCACGGGTGATGTCATTTACCCAATCTAGCCTTGCCACAGCTGTGGTCCCAAAACCAAGAACCATTAGGCTGCACACACCTCAGGTGTACCATCATTGATTCCAGGTAATGCCTGCAGGCAGACTGCTGCCGTCTGCTAGATGGCTAACCACAGCACACCCAGGCCAACCCACTTCCCCTCCCACTGCTCGACGTAGAGGAGTAATTGCAGTGCAGCATTTGGTCATACTCAGCCGCACTCAGCAATCTTTGCTTCTCTCTCTCCATCTCTCCCCACGCAGTTCTTAGTTCAAGGATGTTGTGTCCAGCACCAGTTGCAGATCGTCACTTTGCTTGACACCAGACATTCTAAAGACTTTACAGCCTTTCTCTACTAGCTTTACGGCTATGCCCTTTTGTTGCTCAAGCATGAGTCCATTAGTCTTTGGGGGTCGCCCTTGCCCCCTAAGCAGCCGCATACATTAAGAGACCACCCCCTTTTACCTGTTAAGGTTGGCAACCTAGGCACAGCTCTTCAAGTCCAAGAAGAATGCAGGCTCGGTATGTGTATGATATTGGCTTGCTTATAAACAGACATATTCCATTCTAACCTGTGTTTATCTCCCAGTTCTCTTCGTTTCTGACACCCTTCTTCCTGCTTTCAATTCACCCCCTCTCCCTTTGCCCTTCAGGCATTAAGGAGAACAGGCATTCCTCTTCTGTACTGTTGGTCGGGTATGGCAATGTCCCAACTTGTCTGCTAACATCTCTGTTGAGTGCCTGGCATGCCGATGAGTTCTCACCCTGCTTTGTTACTCACAGGGGAGCCGATATGCAGTATTCCCGGTTTCAAGGGTACCTGAAGCTGCTGGCACTTTCCCTCTCAGTCTGATAACTGAGGCACAAGGCCCCATACAACATGGGTAACGCAATGTGAGGAAAGTCACTGACCTCCGAGAAGCCGCCCAGATTCTACTCCATGATTAGGAAACCTTTTGACTGTACTCTAGGCTGTGCCATCTCCTACGGGACACCCACTGCATCCAACAATCTTTCTCTCTCCCTCCACACTCCCATGCCACACCACCGGGCTGGGCAGCAAAAAGCAACCAGGCAGGCTTTGGCTATTGTCAAGGAGATTTTGAGGTCTATGCGAGAGACCAACTGAGTATATTCCTGGTTGAGAAAAGAGGCCGTGAGATAGAGGGTCTCCGCATGCAACACTGCATCGCACCCAGCAAAACCTGCTTCCAGAGAAGTCCATGTCAACTTCTACCAGCTGGTCTACATGTGCCAAAGGTCATCTCTCCCTTCCCTTCTATGCCACTGGAGATCAGTGAGAAAGAACCTCAGGTAAGGCCCATTGGTACAGAAGTTTGTTGGCTGGTTCCCATCAGCAGTAGCTTAGCAGCAAACACCTTCGTTCTGACCAGGGCTCGCACCTGCCACACAATAAAGCCCGCTTCTACACAAGTCAAGAGAGCCATCATCTCAGTGTCTAATGCACAACACCCTCTGGCATCAGAATTCCTTATTAAGAAGGCACATGCTTCTCATCCCTCACTGGAAGAAGACTCTGACACCAGCCAGTTAAAGCAACTCTACAATAGGTGAGGCATCCATTTCAAATTCAAGGGTTATTTTCTTGCGTGTAAAAAATACTAAAATGTGTGTTTTCAGAACCAGTTCTATATACAGATTTCAGAGTGGTCTTTAGATAGACATCATACTGTTATCTTTATTCACATGCAATAAAAATATAGGGCCACCTCTTAAAGTCACATTCAGGTGAGCCACTGATGGAAAGACTGCTTGCCTGTTGAGTGATTTGAGCATATAGGCAATGCAGCAAGTGATGAGTGAATAAGAGTCGGCTGTAGAACTCACACATTCCAAGGCCTTGAATGCACAATATAGCTACATGCAGGCAGAACCCTCAACCCTTACAGTTTCTTATAACAATACAGCTACCAAATGGACCTACAGGGTAAGATTAACTTTTTTTTTACCTCCTCTTATAGTGAAATGTGTAGGGATGAGACGTAAGAATAAGCATGGGAGATAGGGTATGTGGGTTCACCAAAGTGGCATGGTACAAAAGGGAACCCTGAGAAATTATAGTCACCAACTGGTTAAACTCAATCAGCAAGCACCACAAGCTCATCCCCCAGTACTGGTAGAAGGGACACCAAAGGCTTCCCTCCAAATAGCACTTAGAAACACCAATTTGTGTAAGTGATGTTTGACTGAGTGTTGAAAAAAACAATCCCTATCCCAGCAGAGTGATGTTGTTTGACTGAGTTTTGGAAAAACAATCCCTATCCTAGCAGATTGATAAGTAGAAACAGAGTGGTAATTAGGTGAAAGCCAAGTGGATACGGCAATAAGGCAGAACAGAAGAAAAAGTTATGTGATACATTTTTTCAACTTTATAACAGAAAAATACAATTAAAAGTGATATTATTATCCTTACAGTATTGAAAGCACAATAACATGGTGTCCAGCAAAGCTGTCATTTTAATTTCCAGTACATTTCCCACATTTTGTGATGAATTCTGGTACATAGAGTGTTTTACAGATTAACATGTGTGATCAGCTGAACAATTAAACCAAAATTACTATAATTCTAAATATATAGGTATGTTTTGCCTAATAAATACAGAACCAATGATGCGCATACCCAGAAAAAGACTGTTAGAAATTTTATTCTTAAATCAACTCAAAATTTACTATGAGAAATTGATTCCACTGTGAACATACATAATGTATATAACACATGAAAAAAGAAACAGCTGAATAAAATGAATTGAATTATACATTAGAAACACACACTTCTAAGTTATGACAAAAAAGAAAATTTAATGTATGGCATTTGAAAAAGATATTTTTATCAGATTTGTATGTTTAATTAGTTTACAACTTACTTTCAACATAAATTTCAAAACCACTTTTTCCCAAGAAATGCTTTTACAGGAATAAAAATTAAAAGAGTGGACAATGCAGAGGTGATCAAACTAACCCTTTGATAACACTCATTGCAAGTTGTGTAACAGTAAAGTATCCTATGCATTTCATTAATCAACCTCCACATAGAAATCGCAAAATTAAAAAACACAATGTTTTATAATACTTGCACAATAACAATAGAATGCCTTTCAGAATTATACAATACTCAATGAAGTTGAAACAAAAGTTGCATAACTAGATATTAAATTCATAAAATACGTCATGCCACTTTAAGAGTTTAGGCCTAAAAAATGCATGAAAATACAGTTTTGTAATTATGTAAAAGTTTTGTCAAACTGTTGTAGAAAGAAATAATAAATGCAGTTGGAAATAATGTAATAACTTACTAGCAGATTATCAACAGCAGCAGACAGCCAGATCGATTATCTAAATTTGTGAAAATGAAATGTGAAGTTCTTAATAAAATTTACATCATCAAAAATACTCATTTATATCAAATTTAAATTCAATTGAATATAAAAATATGCAACTCTGATTCTGTATTTGCACAAACATGAAATGTACTTTCACAAATATGTGCAGCACATCATAAGCTATTTTCACATTTACCAAAATAAATGGTTGTGTAAAATTAACAAAATACTTAATAATATTGTTTTAGCATAGGCCTAGACAGTCAAATCCTGTGATAAACATAGAGAGCAAGTGACTACTTAGTTCTTGCGCTTATGTTCCCTTTTGGCAAAAAAATTATGGTGATCACTCTTGTGTTAAGCAAGAATATGCATCTAACATAACTCTTTAGCAGAAAAATCAGAATGTAAATAATGTTTTCTTCTAACAAAATCACCACTTGACTTGTTAGCAGCAACGGAAACTAGTTTTGTCTATAACATAATGCATTGCATGAAAAGCAGAAATAAAATACAAAGCTGTAGAAAATAAAGGTACTTAATGAAACATCACTGTATCACAACAGCATTATTTACGTAAACATACAACACAAACATTGATAATCATAAAAGTAACAGTTAACGGCTGCTATACTGAACTTTATAACTACTTAAAACATAGCAGTCAACAACGCAGTTCAACACTTCACTGTGTCATTCATTCCCGTGGGAAAAAAAAAGCATAGATATTATGCAAATTTTAAAAATATAAAAATTAAAGCCATTAAAAATAATGTTTATATGTAATTCATTTACAAAGTTCCATTTTATGGTAACCAATACGTAATTACAAATTTCCCGCAGAAAAAGAAAATTTACAGTACATTATCTGCACAGTCCCGAACACAATAAAAACCAGTACAATTCCCATACTTCCCAGAATTTCCTGATCGCTGGACACCTTGAATAAAAATAGCCTGTGTCCAGCTTGTTGTATTGCTCAAGAAAATACTATGGCTCACGTAGCTTATTCCTATGTGCATGGTAAATCAAATTACAGTAAAATTTTAGTATGCACTTCACCTTAAAATACTTTTCACTTTAAAAGTACATCTTTAAAATAACTGGCGAAAGTAATATCATATTGTTTTCAATGTGAAGTATAACATTTCAAGTCCATTTGTGTATTTTGTATAGAGATTCTACTGTATATGAAACTGTATTGGTAATTTAACCATTTGGATATTAACTCGAGTGAAGAAATTTTAAGCACAGTCTAACTGCTGACAAAAAACTGTAAGACATGTGCAGAATTGTATTATTATACTAAAGTCACTGTTCATCCTGGTCTAGAGGTGTACAGGAGGAGGAAATTACTGCTGGAAATTAAAAATTAGCTGTGCTAATTACAATGCTCTCTGCTGTGTTCGTGTTCTCTATTTTTCTTAGTCTAATTTCCTTTAAAGAGGAAAGGTACATGCATGCCGAGCCTGCACTTGGCATCAGGTCTGTCATGGAGGGGCAGGTGTGTGCCATGATGCACTTGCCTACTTTCTCTCTCCCAGTGGGCAGAGGGCATGTTCTGAAGACAAATCAAGTGTTGGTTCTGAAATGGGGAAAGGCACGTCGCATTCCACACCATCCGCCCAGCTGACAAGGAACACCAATGGTCACCATTCCTATGCACTGCAAGGCATCTCTAACTCGCTGACTAGAGATGTATCAGATGGTACAAGCTGCAAATGAACTTTGAAAACTTTTAAGGTCATTCTAATCATAAGAAATTAGTCCTGATTCAAGATATTGCTATAATAATTCTACACCAAAAGCACATTTTAAAATTACAAATGTTAAAGTTGTTACTTTTTGATCGTAATTAAAAAAAAACATTAACAGAAGTTTACAATAAATCCTGAAAATTCATATACAGAATACAAGTACTTATGTTTCTCTTTCAGAATAAATGCAAAACAGCAAAAATATTTTTTTTGCAATTTTTTGGTATTGACTAATATTTCCTGATGAAATACTACAATTGACCATCATTAGCAATAATTCTGAAATCTAAGCCCAAACCCCACAATGACTAAATTTATGAACACGCAGTAGGTTTCCCAGTGGTTCCATGTCTGCTGCAATCATGAAGTCTCATCAACTTTGACTTATCTGCTCATAACTGTAAGAATAAAACCAAATAAGCACACTACATAACAGGACTAAATTGATGGAGTTTAATGTTGAACACCAGCAGGAAAGCTTCAAATGTAGCCACTGAAAGTGAAGCATGACAATACTGGTGTGTGCAGGAAAGTGCTGCCTTTAATGGAAAAGGCACTCTGTCAAAATAGTTCAGCCTTCTTTACACTTGCATGAAAGAAAATTTTAAAACTTCTATGTACAACTATGTGACACTTAAGTAATTATAAAATATGTGCTTGAATAGAAGTTTTTTAAACATAAAATGTCAAATTTTCTAAAAGGAGGAACCTCACCTCTTGTTTCAATTGGTAATCATTTAATAATTACTACAAAAAAGAGTAATTATGAATAACATAAAGGGCTTTGCTAATGGCAAATTCCAGTTAACACTGGAATGCACTCAGTGTGCACTCACTGATTGCCACATGTTACAGTTCATCTACAGTCACACTCAGCGCAGTCATTTTCCATGTCTTAATTGTCAACAGTACTGAAAAAGCATGCACTGATTTCAATTTTTGTCACACTGTCCCCAGAGTCATTGCGGCAGTAAGTGCAACTATGGCCAACAAATAAGCACAGGTTTCAGGAAATCATATGATAATTGTACTTTTCTAGTTGTAAGGGTGCACTCAGTGCACATCTAGTGCAGTCAATTGGAATACACGCCCTAAGTATTAGGCATCTTCTTGGAACCAATTAGCACTCCCAAACTTTTAACACTATGCATCTCAGTGGTACAGCCTTACTTCATGCTGGTGAGGTCCTGGAGGTAGTCGCGCCTCTCGGCCAGCAGCTGAGTGAGGCGGCGCTCGAGGTCCTGCACTCTGTTAAGCAGCGGACGGCATGTGCTACAGCGCAGGGCGTGGGCTGTCTGCAGGGACAGCAGTCGCTGCTCCAGCTTGCCCACCTGCCAACGCGACAACACTAGCACTGATACCATGCAAATTCACAAATGAGGTGCAGCACTATTAAAAAAAAAGCAGAGTTGGGAAGTTTTTGGTTCACACTTAACAGCAGGCTAAAATCTGTAAAATGATTTTTGTATACAAACACAGCTCTCAGCTGACTTGTTTGAGCAGCACGCTATTACTTAAGAAACGAAGAGCAGAGCCGTGAGCATTCACCTTACACCGGACCATTACCGCGTGACAGTTATCCTCCCTAGGGGGTAGAACCAATTAGCCGGCCTCTCGCCCAGTCAGCCGGCATGCAAGAGAGAGACAACGCTACACCACACCAAGAGAGAAAGTGATACGCCAAGCACCACAACCCCGAGCTCAGCACACAGAAGAGGAGAGCTACAGAAACCAACCCGACTTGCTTGCGAGTGACAGTACTATATTACTCCCACAGATTTTTTTCGCCCAGATAAGTATACGTTACAAAAAAAT
>NQII01001127.1:229352-318753 GCA_002778355.1 Clitarchus hookeri | reverse complement strand
ACGTGTGACGCTTATTTGACATAGATATAAACACGACTTCGCCCCATCTGTACGTATCATTATGTTACCCCAGGCAGGTTTTCAACCCCGAAATGACTTGCTACGAGAGCCTACAAGCACGCCCCTAGTTGCGGGGGCAGCCACAGACACGTCGGCCAAGATCGTTCGCCCTTGTGTCAGACGTCACGCCACCCCCTCACATATGATTGAGGATAGCCAAGCCGCCGAATTATGCGCCTAAGCTAGCGCAACCGAGGCAACTCAGTACTACAGAGGCACATAGTTCGGCCACCAGCCGAGGGATGGCGCTAAGGAGCAAAGCTCGGCCCAGGATGAGGAGCTTGCTCCCCGCACCCTAGACGAGCCCGTGGACAAGTAGAATATATGGCTTTGCACCGCCGAGTAACGTCAGTTGTTCTCTAGTTGTACTTCTGAGTTCATCACCAACAGCTCGCTCCACCACCTTATGTGCTGGGGCTCTCTGCTGAGCCCAACGTCTTCATGACCTACCAGAAGCTCTTCAAGACCTGCACCAGCAACCCCTGAAGAAGTCTTCGAACCCCTTGAACAGCCTACCCTTCTGGTAACGGCAACCACACTATCCTATTGGTAGTATTAAACACCCACTACTCTTCTGGTAGTGGTCCTCGAAGTCCCTTCTGGACAACAGCGTTGAGATATTTAGAGACAGTTGTTACTATAGCTACGTAACCACATCTGCTCTTGTTCAGGTTAGACCCAGGTCCCCTCCACCTGGTTTACGTGGTTTACTTCCATTCAGTTCCTAATTAGTTAGGAGGTAGTACAGGCCACCATGTCTATTCCTCACGGAATATACACGTTTTCTCTCAAACCTCTGAGTGCTAATTCTAGGGTGACTGTGATTTTATCCTTTATAGACGTCAGCCCACAAGGGTAAAGCGGAAGGCAGGGTCTTTGACAAACCAATTACCGAACCTAGAGTAGGACTGCAGGCTCCCTTAACCGGACGGAAGTACGTCATAAAAGACACCCAGTCGACATCCACACGTATTATGAACCTGGTGCACAGTAAGACAGAGCCACAACCACTAGCAACACACACCAAGGGCTGTCAGTTAACTAGTCCAGCCGATTCACTCTACCCACCATGCTGAACTGATGCCGGAAGGAGTGATAGACTGGTTCTGGAGGACTGCCCACCTTTGGACATACATTCAACGTCGTTGTCGGACTTCCAGGGTAAACCCACTGCTCCAAACACCACGCTGAATTGTAGCAGGATGAAGTAATCGGGTACGACTCTGATCGGCTTGGCAAGGGCTTGGTTCTAGNTGGTTCTAGACCTAGCTAGGGTACATCGTCGCCTGCTCTCCTCTCGTGAGGCCGATATTTGTACCTACCTGTATGCCGTACACCCAAAGGAGTGGTATGAAGTGGCAGGAAAGGACAGCAGCTGTGGCCTCTAAAGCCAATGCGAGCTGTAACCAGCCCTAACTGCACTTTGCAGCATAACCCCCTGGGAACAAGCTCAAGCCGTCTGCCAGTTGGAGAGGCCTCACCTCCCAGTTCCCTCCCACTCCTTATTTCAGCCCTCGATCAAGACCACCGGCCGACCACACCTGATCGTCACTGACTTCCGTCAGGAATGGCCCGTTCCACTAGGGATCGCAAAACCCTGGTTCCAGTGTAGCCGGACCAGCAGCCCTCCCCGGGCTCACCGCAGCACCACCAGCCGCAGCACCACCGTCGCCCCTGGTCAGGGCACTTGTTCCAGTCAACTCCAGCAGCAGCAGCCACCCAAGGCCACCTCCAACACAGGTAAACCCGTGGCTGTGTGCCACCCAGTACGCATGACCGCTAAGCCCACATTTTACTTTGCACTATGCAGTGGAGCCACACGCCCTGTATTATATACCGGCCGGGGCCCAGTCAACCGTTAATAAGGTCAGTCGAATCACCCATGTCTCTGACTGATATGTCAAAACCTTGCCCGACCGTGATGTCGCCATCAGACACCCGACATCACGCGTCATGTTGGAGAAATAGGTTCCTAAGAAAGGAATAAGGGCTGGGGGAGATCCACCATATTATGGCAGGGAAATCAAGAGATCGAAGAAGTGTACGCAGTTGAATGCAAAGTGGAGGTACAAAGGAATGGCAAGTGCTAGGGAATGGACGAGGCAGGTGGAAGAGGAGCTGGAAAGTAAGATCAAACAGGCCAAATATGAATACTTAGAGAACTTGAGGGAAGAAGAAAAAGGCAATGAATGGCGGAAACTGTTTGGCTATCTGAAGAAGGTAAAGGGAGGAAATGACGGAATCCCAATGGATGTTGATTAGTATGACTTGACTGTGACAACGAACAAAGAAAAGGCAGACATGCTGCAGCCCAGTACTTGTCAATGTTTGAGGAGCAGGATGTATGGGACATGGAAGCAGGTAGTAGCCAGGGGGATTATTGTAAACTTAGGATGGGGGAGCATGAGATAAAGGGGCTGAAGGCTAAAAAAAGGCAGTGGGACCATATGGTATAGGGAATGGGACCCTTAAGTTTGGTCGGAGAGAGATGGGGAAATATCTATACGTGTTGTTTGGTAGGTTGTTAGAGGAGGGTAGTTTGCCACAAGGATGGAAAGAGACTTTGGTGGTCCCAATCTATAAGCAAAGGGAGGATAGGGTAGCCTGGCAGCTACAAACCAGTGAGTCTCATATCAAATATGGGAAAGATAATGGAGAGACTGGTAGTGCAGTGCATGATGGAGGTGATGGATGAGAGGAACTGATTGCAAGAGTATCAAAATGGATTTAGAAAAGGCTATTCATGTGAGACACAACTGGCTTAACTGGTAGAGGACCTGGTGCAGACAGTAGATGAGGGAAGCAGGTGGATGCATTTTTCATAGATTTTGAGACAGCATTTGATAAGGTGCGCCGTGGAATATTAATGAAGAAAGTGTATGAGCTACTTGGGGACAAGGGGATGGTGGCATGGCTTGAAGACTTCCTCAGGGGATGGAGACAGAGGGTGAAAGTAGGGGACAAATTACCTACCGAAGGTGTGGTTACATCAGGAGTGTCACAGGAAGTGTGCTGGGTCCCTTGTTGTTTACCATAATGCCAAATGACATGGGTGTAGGGGTGGGTGGAAAAATTAGACTGTTTGCAGATGACTGTGTGCTGTACACAGAGGTGGGTGGGGAGGCCAATTTGCAGAAAGACATTGATCAGGTACAGATGTGGAATGAAAATAATAAAATGAAAATCGATATATGGTAGACTAAGGTAGTGAGGTTTACGAGGAAAAGGACGAAGAGCAGGAATATTTACAGATGGGTGAGGCAGGAGATCGGAGAGGCAACAGAGTAAAAGTACCTAGGGGTGGTATTGCAGGGAGATCTTGGGTGGAAAATGCAGGTAGAGAGTGTGGTTTCAAAGGGAAGAAGCTTTGCGAATGCTAAGAAGAGTACTGAAGGGTGTCAGCAGTGAGGTGAAGGAAAAACGATATACCACAATGGTACGACCGATATTGGAATATGCAGCAGTGGAGTACGATCCGTACGTGGAGGTGCACGTGCAGGAGCTGAAGAAGGTGTCGAGAAGGGCAGCGAGGTAGGTGAAAGGCAAGTGGAGAAGGCAGGGGCAGGATGGTGAGGATGAAGGGAACTACAGACCATCAGTAATGATGAAGGAATTGGGATGGTGCTCCTTGAAGGACAGAAGAAGAGTGGAGAGGCTGGTCAGGATGTACAGGATGGTGAATAGAGACGGAGGATGGGGAGACTAAGTTGTTGTCTAATTAAGGGGGTTTACAGAGGGAGATGGCAAAACAGCGAAAAGATTCAGAGGGTATGGAGAAGAACAGAGTAGGGTAGGCAGTCTATGATAATGAGGACTGCAAGAGAATGGAATTTACTGCGGGAGGATTTGGTAACTGTGAGAAGAGTTAGAAGGTTTAGGAATGGTCTGGGAAGGGAGTGAGGAGGAGAGTTGTAACTGGCCACATGGCGGCAGCCCAAAATGTAAGTTGTTGTTATTATTTATATACATGTAAACAGCGAGTCATGTGTATTTGCAACAAAAGGGCCACTTTTGTTAGTTAGGTCATACTGCTCAATAAACCAGCATCAAATTTTCTTTAAATAGTTAAATGCAAAGTGAGGGTGGCCACCCCCTTTATTTTCATTGGGAGGTACATAGTAATGGGAACATTCTCTTACATTCGAAATCCCGATAACATAACTTTATTTTTGAAATTTTGCAAAAATATAGTTTAAAAATTATTTCTTCAAGGGCTTATATTTCCTGTAATATTCAGTTTACGCAGAGAGTGTCCCATATTTTTCCCACTTGATTTTGCATAAGAAATAACCTTACAAAGTTCATCAATCAAATTCAGCCCCATCCTGTATGAGGCTGACAAGTGCCACAAGCTGCAGCTGTACTGTTTTCCGCAGTCTCTTGTGTATTGCTGTCTCCTTTTGGAAAGATAACAGGCTAGATACTGAGTAACTGTCTTCATTTACCATGACAAAGATAGTCCTAGTTTTCAGTGTGGGCTTTCAGGTATTGTATTGGCTAGGTGACATGCCCCAAGCAAGAGATGTTTTATATGAACTGAGGTATAGTTTGCTACCAACCTCTAAATAACTTCTACTCCATCAGTCTCTAAGTGGATAGGGTTATAGCTGGCAATGTTGACATCCTTAATTTGGTAGCCCAAAGAGGTTGCATATCATCATTTCTAGTATTGTGCCAGATGGGTCCAGACCAAATTAAGTCCTCAGAATGTTTGAACAAAGACACTGACTGGAAATCTAGCAATAAGGTTGTCGTCATACCTCCTCTGGAACATTGTAGCATGAATTTGACACGTGATAACGTTAAATGAGCAGTCGGGGATAGTAATGCGGACGTCGTCTGGCGACTATGTTAAGAAAAGTTAGAATATTACACAATATCCCTATTTCCAATAGAATGGGCGCCAGCTCGCTGGGTGAGCACTAAGTCACAGTTCTCAGGGCCAGGGTATTCAGGCTCCCCAGCACGCCTTAGTATTACCTTTTACCTTATAAATGAAGGATGCCTCCTTGAGGTATCGATGATTTCCTGGATAGGGCCAGGGCCCAAAATACAACACAAAATGAGAACTCACAAGTTTCGGTTGACTCAAGTAAATTGTATTGCAGAATAGTGTACACAGTTACATGTATACAATGCAAATTTAAGCGGACCTGACTCACAAGGCCTACCAGCGGCCGTTACAGTACAAAAAGGCCAAGAATGGTGGAAAATTACAATGGTTATTAAACTTCCGGGTTTGGTAAATTGAGCTGACTAAGGGGTGCTGCGAATTCGCGCCGCACGTGCAGCACCTAAGACTGTGGAATCAAACTGTCGAGGGTAGTGCGGGCGAATCGCATCCTCGTAGAGAGCTCGTGCCATCCCGCGGGGTATCTTAGTTTACTGACCTTATTACATAAACACGTAAAGCATACAGACAATAGGATCCTTCAACATTCGGGATGGATATCCCTTAGCTTGAGGAGAGTTCAGAGTTCGTCCTTCAGCACTAATTTAAATACAAAACATGATTATCTGGTGCCTTGCAGAGGACATGGGAAATATAGGTCTGTTAAGTTTTGGGGCACTCTACGACCGGAACGGTCAGGTTGAAAGAGGACTAATTATTTCTGACATCACTAATTGGCTTGATTAGACACACATTTCACTCGCCATATTATATAGAACACTTAAAATACCCTAGCCTTGCTACTCTTCACCTCATTAAACATGCACGTGGCGTTCATTACTTCGCAATCCCCTAAAAGCGAATTTCACGAGCATTTGCCTGTGGACGATAAATTCTAATGCTATTTAATACACATTCTAACACTTGATTCCTATCCTAATTACACAGATTTCTCGAGGGACACCACAGGCACTAGGTTGGATTGCTCTGTATCGGGTCATGACCCATTCCCAAGTGAACTATGCGGATACGCATCGGGACGCACGACGTGCATGTTACGCGAGTGCACTGGTGCAGAAACTGTGGGCCGATGACATGATGACAGTGGCCGTGCCAGACCATACAGCAGTGGTCCACGTCAGTGGCTTAGTATGTGCTGTATGCACCAGTGTGTGAATCAGAACACTGCTGCAGCACATCATCACATTCAACCTGGTGACATAGCAGCAAGTCTAGGGCCACCAGACCTGCGTGGCAGTGGACACCACCAAATTCAAACCACCGTCCCTTCACCTTCGTGGTCATCCACTTACTTACACCCAAAACCATCTTGCGGAGTGTTGTGCAGTGGAGCGAGTTATTTAATTAAATAATACGTGACACGCCAGCCGCAAGCCATTGGATGTTTTATGGAAGTACTGCAAGTGTGGTGTGATGAGAGCCAGAAAGTGTGCTAATTATGATATCACACTTAGTACTGCAGTAGGAAGAGATGTACATAATAAATTTAATAGCTATGTAATTATGAACATAAACTTAAGAGAGCTGCTTTGCAGTTAATATTATCAAGCGAACCTCCTACTGACTGAACACTTGTACTTGAACATAGTAGTACATGTTCTTATGTAGAATGCGTGACTCTTCCAGCCAGCAATAATACTGCTATTCATTTAAAATTTAGAACGTATTAAAATAAAGTTTCAAGGGACTTTTTTTGTGTCTTGTATTTTTACTCAGGCAGATACAGAGAGTCAGAAAAGTGTACTTGTGTTCTAATTGTTGCTAGTGCATTGTATTTAGATATTAAAATATTAAGTAATTGTATAACACTCTTGCCTAGTTAGCTAATAGTGCATTTGAATTCAGTGCTATAGAATTTATATAATTGCAGTTTGAATTTGATATTGTTTAATTAGTATATCTTTTGATTTGAAAGCTTGTTTGTATTTTGACCATTACGAGGTGTATACGACTAGTATAAGCTACCTGTCATGTCCACCACACTTCAGTCTACTCTGGGGCATCGTCGGGGTAGGGCATGTCAGCACGTGGGAGAGACTTTCACCTTTGTTTCAACTGATCCGGAAATTCTATAATATCTTAGTTGCGACTTGGAACCTTTTATGCTTTACCTTCCATGCCTATTCTGACCTCCTCCTTGCAACATTTTCGATGCAAGGAGGTTTAAGTTTAAAACTTACGGATACTGCTGCCTCCATCCTCGCAATAGGTCTAACTCCTTTGGCACGTTATTCTTCACCTAACATCACTTCCTGATGGCTGGTGACATGACAGTGACGGCAATATCATGACACAGGCTTTTGCTAGCAAGGTTTGCATTCAAAGCTTCTAGGTGCAGTACCAGTCACATATGGTCACACCGGTGAAGGAAACTTTGTACGACTGATGAAACTAAAGTTTTCAAGAACATGGGATATTAGTGTGGCTGACTAATTCATTGTACCTTTCCACACTCTGGATGCAAGGAGCAGCCTATCCCATCTCAGTCTCCTCTCTTGTGAATCCAGTTACAAATACCTCTCCCTTTTTCTCCAACCAAATGCCCCATGGTACATAGGTTNCAAGACTTTCAAAGAAGGGGGGGGGGGGGATAATTTTCCCATTGTGCAAGTGCAGGCCTTGACTTTTGATTCAATGCATGGGGGGGCATTGTATCAGTTGGAATCAATATTACATTTTTAAAAAAATTCTGATATTATTTTATTTCAGTTTTAAAACATTCACAGGGCAGTTTCATGTCAATGTGTGGGTTTGGGAGGGAGGTAATGGAGAAGGGTCATGTTTCCTGTGACATCCCCTCTGGATCTGCACCTGAAGAGGTTGTTGAAGAAATATAAGGAAAATATTATGCCCCTCTGTCATGACACAAAAAGTGAGACAGAAACACTAGACATCCAGAACTGCTTGCGGGTGCTCACCCTGGATACCGGGACCTGAACACAATGTAGCTCTAACCAGCCTGAGTGAAACCCGAGCCCACTGTTGCACCAGCAATCTCACTTTGACTGGATGGCTACGTGATAAGGCTGCAAAAGAGAGGTGATTGCTGCAAGAGGTCATTGAGGCAGCTGTGTCCAGTGTAGGGTCTTATCAAGAACAGCTGTGTATGTTGACACCAAGGCTCACGTAACCAACCAGAACAGTCTGCATTGATTAGATGCTAAGATTCCGAAAAGCATTTTTAGAGTTAGCCTGTAGCCTGTGCAGTTTCCTTAAGAGGTAGGATAAAAGTAAACCCACACAATCATAGTTACATCTGTGGGCTTTCATTGTGTGTAATAAAGTCCCACTGTTACAGATTTAATTTGCAGAGAATAGTGTGATGACAGAAACACTGCACACCAGTTGAGCACCTTGCACATATGAGTGCTGGGGCGCTGGGTGTGGATATTACCACTGTGCCTGGAATGTGGAANAAAAAAAAAAAAAATATATATATATATATATATATATATATATATAGACAAGAGTATTACAATGACTATAAATGACTCATGAAACACCTGGTAAAATAATCTAGATTTTAAATTTTTAAATTTTTTGTTAATGCCATTTTTTTTCCTGTTATTGAGGTTTTAGTATTTTTTAAAATATAAGATGCAAGTTGTTAGGATTTAATGCTATGATCTTGAGCAAGTGAGGTGCTGACATTACAGTTCATTTAACACGTTTAGCTAGTTAGCATAGTTAGACATAGTTATCTGATATCATAAAAATATTCAGGACCTAACTACGAGCGATAGTTTCCTGCACTGTCTTTCTTTCCTACAATCTTCCGTGACACCCACACCGAAATTATCTTCCTCTGCTGGAAGTACACAAGGAGTGTGACCAATTAAATGTGAAGGAAGGGGTTCAAGAATTATTAAGAGAAATGGTTGGCGCCACAACTACTTTGAAAGCTTCTACAATAAACTGGTGCAATACATCGTGCACAGAGAGAGTGATAATGCAAGAAAAACTTACAGTTTTAATGGAAAATATGTATTTATTAATTTATTAATAATTCCAGCTATTCATCTTGATCATGTTTTACCAGCACGTATATCCAATTTAATAAGTTATACAATATTCAAGGCCTCCAAAAATTTTATTTGATTAAAATATAAAGTACAAATATTATATTGTATCCTTACAAATTTCCACTATATTTGTATCCTTCACCCTAGTATTTTACGCTACCTCTAGAAAACTACTATACCGCAGCCCCTGGTTGTTCATATTTTCCAAAGACACATAACTTTTGAAACAGTAATTACAATTTTAAAATTATGTGGTCATGTTTACCTATTTACGCATATTTATGTTGAGGGAGTGATATACCAGGAAATAAGTACCCTTTTGTGATTAAATATCTCATCTGTTTGTGTTGTGCTCATACTGAACCCATTGATGGGCAGTTTCCGCTGATGTTATTTATCATGGAGCAGGCAGGGCAGCAGCGGCAGAAAGTGCGTGTTGCTGTGTGGCAAAACAGCCTAAAATCACAAATAAAATGCCCAATATCTTTCCGAGATGCCAATTTTTTTTTTTTTTCAAAATTGGGGGCATTTATCTTGAATAAATAAGATATAACTCATGTTACATTTAGTTTTGTAACATATGCATTCGTTATGTAACACAAATGCCCACTGAAACTTCAGTTTTTATAACTGAATACTTTTAAGTATTATTTCTCTGGGATGATATTGAAAATGTGGGATGTAGGTCTTGCACGGGGTTGGGCGATACACGAATAAAAATACAATGATTCTTATAATTTTTTTTTGCATTTTATATTTTTAGTTTTTAAAATGTATAAAAAATAATTAAGTGGGGAAAAAGTATTTTTAAATAAAAAAAAGAGAAACATATTTTTATTTAATCAAAGAGTATTGACTTCAATTGCTTTACATTTTTTTTTTATTTGAAAAATAATAATAGTACCTGAAAAGAGCATCACCTCGTGTACATTTGAAAATGCAAGATTGCATCTACTTAGTGAAACTAACAGCAGTATTAGAGAAGAGACAGCAAATCATTAAAAAATAATGTAGATCAAATGAAAATATGTGAAATTAGTGTACTGGGCAATGCCTACCAGATAAAACAGTACTTGATTAAAAGCCTATTGGCAGTGGGAAATGACTGCTACTTGGTGAAAATAACTATTGGTTGGGAAGTATGTATGTCTGATTAAATTACTTAAGTGCAATAAGCAGTACTACCGGGAATACTTAGTGATGCGCATATAAAAAAAAATTTGAAAAGTGTCAATTAGAAATGTATGAATTATTCACTTAAAGTTCAAATATCAGAGGCAACAATTGCAAATACTTTTATGTATGTCTAAGGATTTGGGATAATGTAAAAATATTACTCAAATCGTATTATTGGATAAAATTAATCGTAGTCAAAAAAATTAAATTTTTCTGTTAAAAAATGAGAAAATAATTATTGCATTAGCTATGTAAAATTAAAATGCAGTCAAATATCTATCCACAGAATAATAAATTCATGACAACATGATAAGTAAAAAGTAGTACGGTAGTATAACTGAGCCAGCCACTCCTAGGCCTATATTGCAAATTTCATAAATTAATATGAGTTTTAACTTTTATGCTTTCAAAAATAGCCATGACACATGATGCAGTACAGCGTCCTGCGTTCCAGACCGTTTGCCATGCCACAGGTCTGCCGCATCAACTGGCACCAGTGTGCTCTCAGTGCACAGTAAAGTGCCACATGCAGTGTAGTGCGAGAGCAGAAGAGTGCAGGAGTTGTGCCGTGTAACTTCATACACCCCCCCTTACCCCTCCCTGGCTGGGCGGGTGAGGGTGTGTCGTGATGGACTCTGTACACATTAATTATAGGGCAATTTAAGATCAAATAATTAAAAGCAAAAAAGACACATCAGGTATGTGGACGCTCAAAGATGCTCCTATAAGCGTTTCAGTGCTATAACTATGTTTATTTGAAAATTTGTGTTATTTTTACCTCAGTGTTTTCTCCCTCATTTCATACCATCGACATTTAATTTGTGTTTGTTCGTGTATGGTGTAATATTATGTATTTATTTATTTATGTTTTATGCAAGGTTTATGTCCATTTAGCTGTGCAAGTGTTTTAGCTCAACAGAAAGTGGTGCAGGACAAGCCGCGTGCCGCCATAGTCCGTGCCTCGTGAGCATGCCAGATTCAGTCACCGTCAAGAGTCTCACGGCACACGCCACGCTGCACTCCGGGGGCTTTCATGTTTTCGCGCCAATCATCTTTAGCTGCAATAGTCTGATGTAACTTACTGGAACCTGTTATTTTCTGCAACCGGAGATGCCACCCCTTCTTCCCCGGGAATAGCATCACCCAGGGAAGCTTAACACACCAGTAATTCATTGTTGTGCACACCTGTGTACTTTCGGAGTTTTGCCTATCTCTGGAGGGCCGCAGGCCAGAACCCATGTAAAGTTTTGTGCAAGAGTAATTACATGCAAATTTTCAGACTTCGTGTTTTTTATTTCAAGCACTGCCTTTGGGCGTTTCGGGGTCTAGGTCCCCTACAACCTGCTTTCACCGTAATTTCACGTAATCTACCTTACTAACCAGCATGCTCAACAACGAGCTTTTATCAGTAAAAGGAATGTGGGTTAGCCTGAATAGGCCCACTTCATTCCGACGTAAGTATCAGGCATAGGGAATGCCTGGTTTTCCTGTTCAGAGGGGTTCATCCAACAATTTCACCAAGGACTGTGCACATCCAGGCGAATGGCTAGTGGTTTACCAATGCACCAAGAAAAGCATGAAATACAACATCCTACACACAAAAGAAGTGCCAGAACAATCTATAAAATAACTACAAAAATATGATGCAGATAAATAGTATGATTCTCTGTGCTCACTTCACTGGTGCTCCAGGAGCAAAGTGGCACTGATTTGTGTCAAATCGTTTTCTGGAGGTAGCAGTGGGTGTAAAAATAATCACAAAAATGCCCAAAAATATGAAATATAAGAAATATCAATCACCAGCTAAAACTGATCAGATGAAAATCTGTGCAACTATGCTTTCCAAAATGAGAACAAAGCTAGTATGGAGATCTGCAGCTGCATCAACTTACCTGTTTCATATCTTGGTAGTTGTTTAATTCATCCTAGGAAACTGTGTTGTGTGCAAGATAACATTTTCTGCCTTTTTTTTATAATTGTTTTCTTTACATTCCCCTGATTTTTATAGCTCTCCCCACTATTAAGTTCATAATAACGTACGATGAATACAAAAAAAATGTCAATGCATAAACGAACCAGCAACTTATGTATGTCCCAAAACCATCATTTTGAAGTTATTTTTCAATTTTTTTTTTTAAAGTTGCAGAATGAAATCTCCCATTTATAAGTTACTGCTTTTTAAAATCTTTATGCATAATGTACCATTCTTTTATGTTTACATGTTTACTCATGATTCACATAATACATTATTGTAATTCCTCTCTCTCTCTCTCTTAAGCCCAACCTATCTCACAGACACACCAACCCCCTGGTACAAACTGAGTGCTCGAGTGCACAAATTGTAACAGTGGCACAGCGCATCACACACCACCTGGCAACACACTGAGGGAGCAATGGCCATACTACTCAAAACTAAGCAGACACCACCAACTTCAAAACACCATTCCTTATGACCATAAGGCCAAAACTTGAAAATAAATATGTATTTTATATTTGACCAGTACCCGTGAGTGTTTTACATCTTTAGAGTCAGTAAGGGGCACACATAAATTTAAACGTGTAACGTAATTTTGTATGCAACTACCCTACATAACAACCATAGTGAATCAGTGCAATGTAACGTAAAAGTGTGTAACCTATTTTAATTACACTTTATTAATTTCTGAGGAGAGTTTTGCATATAACTTTAAATGTATTTGTGTTTGTGACACGTTCCCGCTCACACACGGTCAGCAAATCTTGCCCATTGCATCTGCCATGCTAGTCTTGTTCAGAGCTCCATCACGGAAGAGTGCATTGCTTGCCACGGGTGGACTTCATCACTTTTTTGTAACTGATTTCTTAGCTTCTGTTAATGTAACTTATACCGGAACTATTTTCTGCACCCCCCCGTCTTCTCCGGGGCCCTCCCTCGCAGGACGTCGGCGCAAAGGGAGGCTTTATTTTAAAACTTACGGACATAGCTGACTCCGAGCTTATTGTGTGATTTCCTGCCATATGGTAGGTTACTGCAACCTTTGGATAACCATAGTCTAAGAAAACTTGATTAATTTCTGTTTTACTGCAACATATTTTCATAACAGAGTGTGAAAGGTTTATGTTTTGAATGAACACACCATGCTGAATTTTTTGATGCGTGTTTCTGGCTTGAGTAAACATGATCATACAGTGTTGTTTTGTTTGCTAACATTTGCTAGGCAGCACCACTCCTCGGTGCGAGGGCGAAGATGTACTCTATGGCTGCAACAGTGAAGTTGGGTCGAGGTAGGTCCTCCATTGCTGTGTACACCACTACGTGTGCACGTAACTAGTCACAGCCGAAGGGTTTGTGCCACATGAATCAGCTTCCTTGGGATTAGTGTCTCCCTATTATAGCCAGGTAATACCAGGTGGAGTCACCCATCTCATGTCTTGTGACGTCACAACCCCATGCCACCTCTCATAACTTCACCGGTTGCTTGAAGTCTGTCTTTGCCTTCGAATAGTACATGCATTGCTCCACTGTCCATCAACATCTTCCTCCTCCCCAAATCCTACGCTATATTAGTTTAGATTTGTTTACATTTGCAGCTGAAAAACTGTGTTTCACCTGAAGATTAGCATAAAACAGGTAAATTTGTAATATATTTATAAATGGTTATTATCACTGTAAAACTTTGCTAAGTTAATGATATTATAAAAATTTCCTTTGATGTTTAAAACCTCTCACCTAGCACACGAAAAATTAAACATTTTCATTGTTGTGAGTTTGCGGCAATGTGGTTTCTATAGCATACTATATCTTGAAAAAAAAAAAAACAATGTCAGATTACTGATTTATTTTAATGTAATATATTTAATGAAAAACACATAAATTTATTAAAGTTTGATAAGCTTAATCAATTATTTATTAATAATAATGCTTTAGAACCTAATTTGTTTTTTAGTCCAATAAACAGCAAATGATGATACGTTACATATTTGAAAGGTGAAGACATCTTATTTGTGTGAAAATAGTTTTCTGTGTGCTCAGTGAAATGATTTACTGTATTTGTATTGTATGTAAATTAAGTGAAATATTTTTGTTTACATGCTAGAAACAAAGTTTACTAGTAACTATTTGACTTTGTAACTATTTACAAATTCTTTAAAAAATTTTACTATTCAATTAGAAACTATTCAAACGCAAAATTCATTAATTGCATGATCCTACAACTAACATTTGGTTTAAGTGACTGTTGTTGGGGAAATGATTTTAGGTATGTGTTAATAATGATCGCCTACCTGGAGCTATTTCCTATTTTGAGGCTCAGATGTGCAGGAGTGATAAGGGCAACACTGCCACGCATATTAAGTGCACCACCGTTGCTATGCACAAGACTTTGAACTGGCATGCAGTGTTTTCGTTGTATTGCGTGTATCTGTAGAGCTTACTGCAGCGACTCTATCATTTTATTGGTGGAAAGTGGGTAGTACAGCTCACTGAGGAGTTCCTATTGTAGTTTAACTTGTGTTTGAGTAGTATGTTTTAAGATACAGCAGTCCTGAAAAAGTTGTTTTAAACTGTGTTGGAGGGCACCAAAATAATATTTATAGCATGTGTGGTATCATGAAAGTACTATTCCTTCCTCGTCTGGGGTATGTTTTCTTTTCGTAGGTAAACATCCTAATGACACATTTAATAGTTTTGTGAAAAAATGTGTTTTTCAAACAAAATGCAATGCAGTTCAAATGTCAGGTAGGCGACTACCTTAACTGCTGTTGAGATGAATGACTGTTGCTGGGTAGGGACACTCGTGCACTAAGTGACCAGGCCGCGTGACTCGTAGTCATAGTGACCAGAAAATACAGAGATATTGTGGCAACCAAGATACAACAGTCTTGGTTGCCAGTGCGCTGCTCAGGATCTCGACAGTTGCCGTGACCAGCTGACTTCAGCAACCTGGTCGCCTAGTGAGCGGGCACCCTGAACTTTCAAGCGAAGTAACTGCTGGTCGTATTGTAAAGTAAGACTACATGCCAGGGTGCACAGCAGACTCACCTTCTCCATGATCTGTTTCCTGCGGGTTTCCTCCTGCAGCAGCAGCTTCTCACGGCCAGCCGTGATCCGCACGCTCTCTCGCAGCGCCTCTTCCAGCTCCTCGATGCGCTCGTTCTTCTGGCGCACGACACCCACCAGCTCCTCCAGCTCTACCAGCTGGCCCTGCTCCTCGAGTGCGACCTCCAGGGCTGCCACCTCAGCCTCCAGCTCTGCCACTCTCTGGCCGCCCGCCCGCTCCGCCTTGCTGTGGTCAAGCAGTGCCTCCCGCAGGTCTCGCACATCCTGCTCCAGCTCCGCTATCCTCTCCTTCGCCGCTGAACCAGCCTGCTCACGTACACAGGAGTTCGGGAGGGGGAAGGGGGCAACATCGCTATAAAAAAACTGTGAAGAACTCAACAAGGCGGTGGGACAAAATAAAATACTGGCAGTTACTTGCTCAGGGAAAACAAAACTTTGATAAAATTAAAATGTCACAAAAATATCAAACTAGGAACTGTTTGAAAAACAAGAAGGTAGGTCATGCAAGGTGGAGAAAAGGTAGAAGGCTCTTAAAAGAAACTTTTCAGAAACCCAGCTGGACCAGCCTTATTAGTGCAAATTCACAAACAAAAGTGGTGCATGAAGCATTGGAAGGAAACAGAAAGGAAATGGAGAAAAAGAGAGAAAATTACAGAAGTAAATGTTAGTAATACAGAACTACAATACATGTTAGTAACAGTTTCACTAACAAGCAATGAATGTTAAAACATACATAATCATTACATTATCTATAACATGGCAAAAAATGTAGGTTGAAGATATAAAAAAGATGTTAGCATAGCTTTAGAAACAGTTAATGCATGCCCCATAAACCATATAAATTAAAATGGTGAACCAGTTGAGATTTCAAATACTTTTTAAAAGCAATTTTATAAAAGTCACAATAATACTTCTGTCTGGATCTATTTAAAAGAAGACAATTAGTTAAGGAAATAAATATTGACCCTCTCAAATGACACAAATTCGACATAGCTGTCACATGTATTACAGTCAAGCACAACCGCGAATCTGTGGTCTTATAAAGGTCCACCAGTTAGGGTAACTAAAGACAAAAAATTACATTAAAAAGTGCAGCAATCTTAATTATTTCATTAGCAGAGATTAAAAAAAATAACAACATGCGAAAATTATGAGATTTAGAACAGACAACATGCAAAAATTATGTCATAGTTCTGTTAAATATGTTGGGAGTTTAAAACAATTTTGTATGGATGTGTTAGCAGATATTCCATATTAGGGTTGAGTTTCTTGCAAATATGTACAAGTATTCACCAGTATGATTAATTAGGGTAAATAGGTTTTTATAAAGTTTATTATAAAGTATGTAAGTATCTTTGTCTGGAAAAAAATTAAATTTTTCTCCTACATCAGCTGAAAATGATGTAATAAAATCTGTCAAGAAATTATTTAAGTAGTGATTCTTTTAAAATTTTTATGTCAACACATTGGTCAGTCATAAATTCCATTTTGGAAATTAGAAGTGATTGTCAAAGTGTAGAACATTAAATATTAAAATAAGAAAAAATGTATGTGCTAGATATGACCTTTCATTTATTACTCAACATATTGCTATTTTTCCTGAGCAAAGTTGGCTTTAACCCACTACACTTTGGATAGCTGTTCCACTCCTAAGTTTCCTGGTGATGATGCTGCCGCTACTGCTGCTCCTCGAGTAGATGGTTCCACAAACCATGACCGAGGCTTACACGGTCGAGGGTCCTGCAGCCTGGCTGACACTTGTCCCAAAGCAGACCACTAGCCTTTAGTTCATCTACCTTGGCAGTTGTTCAGACCACTCACTTATTTCTTCCTCTTGAGGTGGTCAGATTCTCATTTGGCATATCGCATTTCAAATTTTTAAGCATTCTGTATATACACTGAGGCGACAAAAGTCATGAGATACCTCCTAATATCGTTTCGGACCTTCTTTTGCCCGGCGAAGTGCAGCAACTCAACGTGGCATGGACTCAACAAGTCGTTGGAAGTCCCCGGCAGAAATATTCAGCCATGCTGCCTCTATAGACGTCCATAATTGTGAAAGTGTTGCTGGTGCAGGAGTTTGTGCACAAATTGACTTCTCGATTATGTCCCATAAATGTTCGATGGGATTCATGTCGGGCGATCTTGGTGGCCAAATTGTTTGCTGGAATTGTCCAGAATGTTCTTCAAATCAATTGAAAACAGTTGTGGCTAGGTGACATGGCGCATTGTCATCCGTAAAAATTCCATCGTCGTTTGGGTACATGAAGTCCATGAATGGCTGCAAGTGGTCTCCAAGTAACTGAACATAACCCTTTCCAGTCAATGATCGGTTCAGTTGGACCAGAGGACCCAGTCCATTCCATGTAAAAACAGCCCACACCATTATGGAGCCACCACCAGCTTGCACAGTTCCTTGTTGACAACTTGGGTCCATGGATTCGTGGGGTCTGCACCACACTCGAACCCTACCATCAGCTCTTACCAACTGAAATCAGGACTCATCTGACCAAACCAAGGTTTTCCAGTCGTCTAGGGTCCAACCGATATGGTCACGAGTCCTGGAGAGGTGCTGCATGTGATGTCGTGCTGTTAGTAAAGGCACTCGAGTCGGTCTTCTGCTGGCTTAGCCCAGTACAGCCAGAGTTCGCCGCACTGTCTTAACGGACACGTCCTTCGTACGTCCCACATTAATTCCTGCGGTTATTTCATGCAGTGTTGCTTTTCTGTTAACACTGACCATTGTGCATACACGTCGTTGGTCTCGGTCATTAAGTGCAGGCAGTCGGACACTGCGTTGTCCATGGTGGGATGTTTTGCCTGAAATTAGGTATTCTCGGCACACTCTTGACACTGTGTATCTCGGAATGTTGTTAAGGGATTGGTAAAGGCTTTAGGAATGTCCCATGCGTCTAGCTCCAACTACCATTCCGTGTTCAAAGTCTGTTGATTCCCGTCGTGCGGCCATAATCATGTCAGAAACCTTAAAACATGAATCACTTGACTACAAATGAAAGCCCAACCAATGCACTGCCCATTTATATATTTTGTACGCGATACTACTGCCATCTGTATATTTGCATATTGCTATCCCATGACTTTTGTCACCTCAGTGACATTCTGCTGCAGAAGTTCTGCCCCAATGCCCACAGGCTACAGGAACTAGGTTTCTCTCTCAGCCTCAGCCTTGATGTGCGATATTTCTGCTCTGCAGCCTGACAGTATAGCTATTCCTGGAAGATGGATGTCAGACAAACCTTGTTCTTGCTTGACCCAGATGACAGTCCTAGCTCCTTGGAAAGGATGTTAAAGACCTTCTTCCATGTGTAGATCTGGAGGTGTAGCAGTATCCCTCATTCTCACTCAAGCTGACTACTGGAGGTAGATTTTCTGACTAACTAGCATGCTGCCTTCTGAACTGATTGAGTATTGGCGATAAAAAACTTTCCCCACACAATGCTTAACCTGCCATCTTTGGGAACGTAGTCCAGGGGCACAACACCCAGTCATGCCCCATGACACTCGGGAATCCGTATTATCCACCTCCCCTCAGGAGTCAATGTGACCCTGCTGTGTGCCGTCAGACCTAATGGCTTATTCTAAGTTATTCGTTTGATTTACTTTTGACAAAAATATCCGTTATTACTCTAATTTTTGTTATCTAACTAAAGGAGGTATTCTAAGCGCCTCTAGGTGTTCGTTTGATGTTAATATGTTCGATACCACATTTGAAACGATAACAAAGCCCTTCAAACTTTTCTTATAGAGTTATATTATAAAAACATGGCAAGAACATGGTACAGGTTGTTATTTATAACTACGGAAAATGAGAATTGTGATGTAATGTGCCTTCATGCAGAAACATAATAGTATATTTCTCAACTAAATTATTTTAATGACACTAATTAACCTTTCTGTTTTATTTGTGAATTATATAAGCAGCAGTGTAGGCTAACAATTGTGAGGGCATTTTTTTATGTAGTTACAGTTGTTTAAATAAAATACGAAAACAAAAATATTGATTTTATTGATTAGTTCTCTCAAACAATGAAATTTGGAAATAAACCAACAGGTGTTGAACTCTATTTAATTCTTGAGAATATAAAGCAAAATTACTGTGTCTTGAAAATAATTTAGTATAAAAATTTATACCACATTGGAATTAATACAGTTGAATGGAAACACAGCAACATCTAGTTTTTTGTCCACATTGCATATTTCCTAATTTTGGTATTAAAATTAACAAAAAAAAAAAAGTGTTCTGTAAACAACCTGCAACCAAACAGCAAAATGGTAACACAGAAAAATATGAGTGCATGTGACAACCAAAGTTCTGTCCGCTCTCTCTTATTGGAATACATACAAATCCATCTTAACCCAAGTGCATACAAAATTACAGCATGTTAATGTGTGTATGTGTGTATTGTATACATATATGTGTGTATGTATATATATATATACATATATGTATACATACACACATACACGTATATATATATATATATATATATACACACACACATATATGTATACATATACACATACATGTACATATATATATACACACATATATGTATACATACACACATTAACATGCTGTAATTATATATATATATCGACATATATATAAAATACGTCACACATCCAGCCGAGTTATAAAATACCACCCAAATGTAAACAAAATATTTTAAGTACTTTACTGCTTTGGTTTATTGATTTTTCAAGCTGAAGTATTCATAATTGTATAAAGAAACTCCCATACTTCAGTTGAAGTTCATGCGAATAGTGTTGCCAATTTGTTTTCTCTAACTAAAACCCAAACATTGCCGAAGGCTTGGAGGGATGTAATGAATTTATGTCTTAGAATACAAAATGGCCTACCTCGGAGATTTTATTTGTTTTGAGAACTTTCAAAACCTAACGAATACGAAAAATTAACGAATAACTCAGAATAAGTCCCCTTGGTATCAACCTACAGATAACATGTCAAACCCATCTTGGACTAGCCAACTGAACTTGGTCAGTAGTAACATGGGTAATCAACATGGTCATTTTGCAGCTCCCAACAACATCTAATTTGTGTAAAGTCATTTGAGTTTTCCTGCTTATAGGAAATGCAACGAAACTGTGTACTGTTCCAAAGACATCATGTAAAATCTGCTGTAGCCTCAACGCACTAACCCTCCTAGTTTGTGGTTTACACAAATTAAACATCTTAAGTTGGGCAAATATTTTGTTGACACCTGCTGCATTGCCTGGGTTTGGGTGACTACTAAAATCACCAGCCTGCCAAAGCCTCTGGAATCTGTCACCCAGTGATCACCTGTGACTTGTACATTGGGTTAATGTTTACCTTTACTTAAATTGCTATAGACTCTGTACCATCACAGCCACCTTTGATTCATTAAGTAAATGTATGCCTCCCATTCAGTCTTTAAGTTCTCTCACACCTTTGTTATGCTGATAACAGACCCTATGGATTTCATTTAAAAATTGAGTATAGGGGTTACAGTCACTTGTATAGGCAGTTTATTTTAATATGCACATTACTGCACAATTCAATGCAGAATTTACAGAAAAAAGAAGATAATATCCAAGAAATATTATATTTCATAATATTGGAGGTGTTTCTATGGACATGGATAAAACAAATTAAACTTTTCGTAAAATCGTAACTCATTCTCAGGAAATTTTTGTATTTGTTGCACCTAGACTTTGTTATATTTTGCATGGTTTTACTGCTAACATCCTATCCATGTGCATCAGACACTGGCGAGCTTTCCAAAATTTTAAACATAGCCTTGATTACAGCTATGCTGTGCCTTATATGCCCCAGTGGAGGTTCACCAAAGGCTGGTAAAGAACTGGCCTTCCCCTCTGCTAACTGCCAAGAGCATCTTCTCACTTAAAACACTCACCGTCTCTTTCATTCTTAGCAGAATCACTCTCATACTGATCAGTGACTGGATGTACATGATCTTGAAAGCAGCAATTTGATTGCAGCAATGGTCAAAAGCTGACTGCAGATTGAGGGGAGGGGTCACAAAAAAAAACTATTTTATTTAACTGTTAGTAAATCATTAACCTGTTTTGTGCTAATGTCCCAGGAATGGAATAAAGTCTCAATTACCATGCTCATGAGTCTGGCACATAACCACACCCATAGCACCATGGCAGTGGCCCACAGATCTACTGAGACTAATTCCTGATCCCTTGTATCACCAATAATGTTAAATTCAGCAATAGGTCAATGAAGAAAAGTTCCTTTCAGGCACAGATAAAATCTGATCTGCTGACATTATTCTATCAACCTCTGCCACTCCAATGCTGTCACAACTTTTGTGTGCCATGGGCATCATCTTAGGCTCCACCCCAGTTGCCCCCAGACAGACACGCGATCACTGCCATCTACTTCACACTTTAAGGGGAGGTCCAGTGCACCCCTTGCACTGCATCACCTGTCTGCAGGCAGCTTGCATGACTCCAGCATGTCTTAGGTGGATGGCTGATACCACAGCGTACAGCTTTACGTGCTTGATACTGCATGCAAATTCCGACTAAATAGGAGGGATCGTCTTCTCTCCCCCTTCCACTGTCGCCCTTTCCTCAATCACCCTCATATTCTGGAGGGCTGTGCACAGTACTCTCTGGGCAGTTTTTTTAGGAATTTTCTCCAACTGTCTACCAGCACTGCTGATTGGTTAGTGGCTCCCACTATTGGGTTACAACCTATTGGGTTACAACTACAGTGGACTCCCCATCTACCATTTTTCAGGGGACTGTCAAAAAATTTCCATACTTGTGGACTTTCAATGAATGTGATCCTGAAATGCAGATAAATAAAAAATGGGACAACAGAATATGTTCTATGACTGCAGACTTTCAATCCATCTGGGTTCAATACATAGAGGTTTCACTGTACATGTGTGTCAACCGTGCTATCATGACTTATGCCTCGAGTCTACAGCATCTCGTAGCCAGTTCGCTTCAGACTTATTAGCTCTCCGAGCTCCCTTTGCCACATGCTGGCCCATCCACACCAAACCCGGTCGTGTAGTGCTTTCAGGGGTTTGTCCTCACCTTTAGTTGCAACATGTGAATTGGCACTGAATCTTAGCTTGGCAACCTAAGCCCCTGGCTGGGCACAGGCTGGATGTGTCTGTCTGTTGAATCATTATCCAATTTATGTACATCTGTACTTTAGCTCACATTTCACTGACCCAGTAGTCTATTCTTACATATCTTCCTCCTGCTACCTCCTATTTCAACCCAATAATCCCGTAACATTTATAGGCCTAAGCGCAGCTATCCCCTAGACCTTCAGGAATTGCACATTTTTCATACACCCCCTCCTTTCTCTCTCAGCTGGGCACCTGGCTACTAGTGTTAGTGCCACCTCTCTGGAAACCACTGGCACTAAACACAGGGCAGGGAAA
The DNA here is from genome assembly GCA_002778355.1 of Clitarchus hookeri. Lineage (NCBI taxonomy): Eukaryota > Metazoa > Arthropoda > Insecta > Phasmatodea > Phasmatidae > Clitarchus > Clitarchus hookeri. Next base: position 296,109 of record NQII01001127.1, on the reverse strand, counting down.
ACTTTCCCATCAATGAATGTAATACAAAATGCAGAGAATACTGTGTAGAAGCATATCATATTTTTCATATTAAAAATTTAATCACCTTTAACAGATGTTTTCCAATATTCTGCAAAATTTTCATGTTTTTGAATTGCCTATTTTAATTTTTCTTGCTCTTTGATACACTTAAGATGCCATCTTATAGAAATTTATAAAATTTTGTAGATAAATTTAACACTTTTCTACAGCCAAATTTATGAGATGGCAAGGACAGCCAATCACACACATATTGTGGATCTATTTTCTTCAGTGAGTACTTACACCATTCTTCACACCAACCATAACTGCAGCATTGTTGGTACTAAATGCTATGCAATTTTGGGTAGCAATATTCTTGAATTTTAATGAAATTGGAAAATTATGATTATACAATGAGCAAACTGCAAAATGTTCACCTTTCCTTAATGCTAAAATGCATGGAAATTCTTCACTGTAATACACTTCACTCTACTTCCATAGTGCTATTTCAATAAGAATGGACCTATTCAAACATACAAGTACACAAAGTGCATGAAAAAAGGCATATCATGCCACTGTTTTGGTGGAATTATGTATTTTCCAAACTACAGAATAAATTTTGTTTTTTTTATCTGTGCCATAATGAAAACTGGTAAACACCATGCAAAACTAAACTGTTGAGAATGGATTCTTGGATAAGGGAAAAATTATTTTTATGACTGGCTAACTTGTCTATTACAAAACACGAATAACAGGCATATAGTAAATCCAGCCCTGTAATTATTGTAACCATATAAAATTAACTACCTGAGATGTCACATTATTCTGCAACTTCCAACTGAAAATTCAGATTATTAGGACTATTAAAAATCACCATAACTTATGGCATGTACCGTAACTCCTGTATATTGTATAATATTAATTTCTGACATTCAAAACTACATAATCAAAACTCAAGAACAAAAGAGCAGGCGATGTAAATGTCCAAGCAAGAGGGTGGCAGAATGAGCGTAAAAGTTGGCAGGTATGACCTATACAAAACCGTGGATGCTGGTGACAGTGCTGCCCTCCTGGATTCTTCTCAACAGGAAAGTAGGTAATTTACCCTTCTGTATGGGTGTATGCCTGCTAACATTCTACAAGGAGTTTGGTTGCTGGCGGTAGTGCTGCCATTCTTAGATGCTCTCGGAAGGATATTGGACGGTCACCCACCAGGCAGAGGCACTGGAGAGATGTTCCAGAGCTCTATGGGAGGCCTGCCTTAACCTATATTCTCCTGTTAGGCCTTACCTGTTGACCATCGGTACAATTGTGTGCTGGCTTAATAGGACACCTGCAGTAGTACATCCGACGCCCTGTCCAATATCCCTAATGCCGCACCATAGAGCTGAGCAACTTAAGATAGCTAAGAAAGCTGTGACTGAGGCAAGGTTGCTGCAGAACAGGCTCCTAATACCCCTAGTGTCTACTGAGTTTGGGGAGACCGCCAGACAACAGGACACCACCACACAGAAAACCTGTCCTTGTATCCGAAACCCCATCTCAGGCACCACAGAGGGATATGTACCACGTTGCTGGCTGCTGCAGCATCCCCTGCACTGTCTCTCCACTTCTACCAAATCCAACCAATCCTTGCCTCCCTGCACCCTGCCAACCTCCCTCTACTGCTACCACTTGTCAGCTTAACTTCCAGACCACACCTTCAGTCCCTCTGACAAACAGCAAAAACCCAGTGTGAACCACCACCAAGTCTACGCTCAAGCTAGCACCACTGTGGGAAGCCCAGAGGAGAACTGAGATCCCGACCTGGGCAATCCTACTGGTCAAGCACTAACTACCATGATAATTAAGTACCCTGTTTAGGGAGCACTTGCTTCCCCACTACCAGGGGGAGGGAGTTAGGTGCACACTTTCCAATTTCTCCAACCAAGTGCGGTGTCAAAATTGGCACAGTATTTTGGGAACATTGGAAATGTTGCACCAGGGTCCAGGTTCATACATGATACAGGAACTGTAACCATAGCTATACTGAGGTATCCCTATCCAAAAAGCAAATATAGCAACAAGACTGATACCAGACCTCTGGGGAGTGAAATCTGATGAAAACTACTGAAAGAGAGCTGCATCATTGCAACGAGTACTGGACTCCAAAATGATCTGCACTGGTTATCCTCAGTGTCCTGGAAGGATTTCTGAATGACTTACCCCAGCCCTATGTTCCATTTCTCATGAGCAACATTGCCCTCATGATTTGACTTAGTACATTGTGAGGCAATTATTTGTGGCAAGGAGTGGAACAAGAGACCATTCCCAAAGTTGCCTGTCCCGCTTAGAGGGGGTGGGACTTTCATGCAGGTTGACACACACCTCGCTTCTCTGTTGCCTGGATGCTGACTCATCGGTCAAAGGGTTACAAACAGGGCATAATTTTAAAGCTTTTACAACATACTATGACTTTTATCTGAATAATACCACCTGATTCTTATTTGCCTTACAACTACAGGATAAAAAGACACGGTTTGACACACGTTTCTTACCATTATTGCAAAACACTTGAATTAGCAAACATTTTAATTAGAATATTTTTTTGTATCTTAGACAAAAATAAAAAAAAAAAGATTATCTGTTTATGACCAATAGTTACGAAAATATTAGTACATAACCAAAGGCGTACAAATCTGAATTTTAGGCGGGTGCAGGGGGGGAAGCACTGGGGAGAGGGGCGGGGTCTTTTGGGAAATGACACTTCTAGTAGTGATCTAACAACTGACCAAAATTTACCTTTTACTGAATCATTTCCAACATGAAACTTTTATTGACAGGGCTACAAGGTCTTTGCTGAGAATAAACTCAAACCCAGAAGACAGCACCCTAGAAAATCACTACCCCACAGTGGTGGACTGGAGGGGTAGGGACCTCAGTTGGAAACATAGGTAAAACCAGACATCAAGAATTTTTTTTGTGGGAAGGGGTTAGGGAGCTGTTAGGAGGTCTGCAAATATGGAATACCCTGAGGAAAATGTACAAATTTAAACCTTAATAATGCTTTTTTAAGTTTAGCCAGAGCTTCTGTAATAAGAAATTAAGTTAAAGTTTAAAATTTAGCCAAATTTAACATTTATTACTTATAGCTTTTCCTTCCATTTTGGAATATCTCATATCCCACTGCTATTAACCTCACTCCTGCAAACTCTTAACATTCCCTGTAAATTATGCCCTTTATTTCATGCAGATATAAGGGGCCCCTGGCCGTAAGGACCTCCAACCTCTAAGCATTGGACTGTCTGCCACTGCACTACCCCTGCACCAGCAGTCATGTTCAACATGCCTAGGTTGGAAGGTGGTGGGGACATAATTTTTATATTAAAAAATACACCCCATCCCCCACCAGAATCTACTGAGCACACCACGACATGCCTCAGACCTTGCCGACGTATGTCACACTCCTGACCACCAACCCCCACTAGCAAAGTTCAGCCAGCCAGCACTCATTAAGAGTCCTCAGCCACCATGCTTGCTATGCCGCTTTAGTCACTTTCATATTTGTGTCAGACAGTCAGTAGAAGGAACTGGGAGTTTCAGAGATGTTTCGCACCATTAACATTATTGCTGTAAGTGTTTATTCTATTTGCCTGAGAGACAATAAATCTTGCAATATCAGTCTATTTCATGTGTTATTACTGACTTTTTTTTAGAGAAATTACCCAGAAGTCATGTTGCTCTACATTGCTCCCACTCACATTCTTTCTGGCCCTAATAACAGCAACCAGCCATACCAGGCGGTATATGACAAGAGGGCAGGAGGGGAAAAAACAGAGTAGGGCTACAATACAGCTAGGGCCGGGAGTGATTGCACCATAAGGAAGGGAACATTTCTGTATCCGGTGTCCAGTGCAGTGGCTCTGCTTGATCTCTCATCATTCAGACAGTTCCCTATGGGATACCAGCTTCCTCATGGCTGGATAGGGGTATCTGCCGTGATGGCTTGGGCCGACAGTTGGTACCTAGGCCCGACCACTTGGCGGGGTGTTGGACCACTTGGCATTCAGGCCGTTGGGGCCCAAGACAGGAATTTCCTGAATGAAGAAATTCTAATGTATGGTAAAGGTCGTGTCCGACGACAGCCTGTCGATCACTCTGCGGTTGGCTTTGGTGAGTTCGGCAGGTGATGATAACAAAAGGGCGTTCCGTTGCGACTTCAGATTCTTAGGAAAATGACAAAGACAACCCTCCAGAGCCCTTCCGCACCTCCCTTCCGGGGGTGATTCGCCATGGCGGTCGGACATTGAAAACCCACAAGTGCCATGGAAAATAAGTGGGAGCATGGGCTGATCGCGTTGGCCCCATCAGAGGTTCTCTCTGATGTACCGATCACTAGAGGTTTGACTCGTGGTGGCAGTGGTTAACTCCACATGCTGGAGGAGGCTCTGAGAGATTCCCCCTCTTGTTGAAGAACCGGGCAGTGAGCAGGCATCTGCTCCGGTAGCATCCTGCGATGATGTTTGGGGTTTGGATAGTGCTCTGGCTAAGCGACACGCTTGGTAATCTGAGTACGAGGATCTCAGGCCTTGTGGTAGGATATGCTCGGGTGAGCTTATGAATCAGAACGGGGCTCCGGTTCTGGTCAACTTAAGTGAGCGCTGGTCATGTCTGCGTTGAGAGGGTGTGATCCCTCTCCCATGCCGACTGGGTGGCCGGGGCGCGGTATGGCCATTAATGGCTAAGAGCGCCACGTTAAAATATCAAGAGCATTGCTGTGATGGCTGTGTTACATACTATATATAGTACTCATGACCACGATACCTGGAGGCCAACACTCGAAACACCGAAAGGGAACCAGGAGTCCTGCCTCTCTACTCACCAACCTCCGTTCATTCCACCACATTTTGAAATGCAGGAGACTGAGAATTGGAGGCAGGGGGAAATATCCTTCCATCTTTTGGCTGCACACCAAGAGGTGTAGGGAAATTGTGGACTCAAACATCAAGGAAAACCTTGAACCCTCCTACCATGCTACCTTGCAGCCCTCCTAACCACCACCTCTCCATTCCATTGACAATTGCCATACTCCCGTCACATAGAACATAAGAAGGCAGTCCAGTATGATGAGTGCCCTCAGCAGCATCCCTCAGAGACAGTCACTCCTGATTACATTAGGGATAGAAAGAGGGACCGAGCCCAACAGCAATGGCAGCAAGCTTACGCAGTCCCCCTATGGCACACCTCAAATCTCTTCACCCTGCTTGTGAAATGTCATCTGACCAGCTGCACAGGCTCATTTGGCAGTGCCTTGGTGTTTGCCCCGATGCAACGAGATCTGGGGAGGGAAGACGACATTAGGCGTCCTCAATCAAACGCATAAAAAGACATAGAGAGACAATTTTTGAGAGTAGAGGCACAGTAGGAACACTGCCAGTCCATAGCCAAGCCACCAGCGCCCTTATCCCACTTTTTTCACCTCCAACCAAGGTACTGGGTAAACGTAACCCTTGGATAGGATCAGCACCCCGGAAGATACAGTTTACCCGCAGACCCTCTGAGTGTCAAGTAGCTGCATCTATAAATTAGTTAGACTACTTAGGTCATACATGGTTGAAGCCACCTTAGGTACCTTACTACCATCCATCCTGTAGGCATCAAAGGTCAAAGCCACTGTGGGCTATTTCAACATGTCTGATGTGCAAAACCAAGTAATGCTCAGAGGACATGGCACAAGTGACTAAGAGGAAGTATGTTCTAACGTGAGTACCAATGCAAGAGGACACAACGTGTAATGAACATGCTCAATACATGGCAAAAGCACAGTATGACAATCAAAACAAAATTATAATTCTGAAATGCGGCACATGACGCTTATTTAACATAGATATAAACACAACTTCGCCTCATCTGTACGTATCATCACGTTACCCCAGGCGGGGTTTGAACCCCGAAACAACTTTCTATGAGAGCCTACAAGTACGCCCCTAGTTTCGGGGGCACCCACGGACACGCCAGCAAAGATTGTTCGCCCTTATATCAGATGTCACGCCTCCCCCTCACGTGTGATTGAGGCTAGCCAAGCAGCCGAGTTAAACGCCTAAGCTCACGCAACCAAGGCAACCCAATATTACATAGGCACATAGTTTGGCCACTGGCTGAGGGATCTGGATGCATTTTATAGATAACATTTTCATGAACTGGGATTCAACTGAGGACAATCACATCCACTTCCTCAACAACCTCAACTCACACAACCTGCTCAAGTTCACCTGGGCCTACTCTAAATCACACGCCCTATTTCTGGATGTGGAACTAGCCCTTCACAGTGGCAAAATTGAAACAACTGTTCACATTAAACCCACTAACAACCTACAATACCTAAATTCTGATTGCTAACATTCATTCTGTGCCCAAATTGGTCTTCAAATGACTCCGCAACTTTCAAAACAAACTGGTGCACCTCAAATTACCACCCATTTCTACAATCAGTAATATCACCACCCCCAGGGGGTTTCATCCTTGCAGTAGCCCACATTGCAACTCTTGTGCTATACACCAGTCTTCCATCTCCTTCAACAGCAGGCTCACCAATCAGACTTTTCCTATCCAGGTCAGCTACAACAGTGCAACAGGAAATCTAATCTACCAGCTACAGTGCATTCACTGTAGTGCAGAGTACATTGGTCTCACCATCAACACTCTCAGACACAGAATGAATGACCATAGAGCAGACACCAAACAAGCCATAGCTGGGGCAAATGTAAATTTGCAGGAGATGCCAGTTGCAGCACATGCAGCATCTCACAACCAGAACTTTGACCCCTGTTACACAACCAGAGTGGCGAGGGCCCTACCTCCTTCTAATAATAGTGCAGAACTGTGTCACTGGGAACTGGCCCACCAATACATCACCAAATACTGACAGACACCTGGCCTAAACATAAGATAACCCCTCCGTCACATTTCAAATTTCCTACCTCACCCTAGTTTACCTCCTGGCCTCTAGGTTCACTGTTTGCTAACCACCGCTCACAAGACTGCAGTGTACCACCACTCGCCGCCTGATGAAGCTGGTTTAGCAACTAAAATGTTGCATAACTGTGCATCTGCATAAAAAATGTGCTTTTATAACTTTTGTTTGTGTGTGTAAATCTACGAGTACCACCCTGTGAGTACATGTACATTCTGTCTACTTTTTATAATGTAATCAGTAGCCTAACAGCCTATTCCTGCCATAATTACATTGTATGTGAAGGTCATTAGGGCAATAGACTAGGTGGAAATTTTGTGCAGTATTACAAATAAAATCCCTCATCATCCCTACAAATAAGATCCCTCATCAACCACGGAGGTTACATTTTTCAAAAACACCGCAGTTGAGAAAACTGCGGTGGAAGAATGCAGGTTCTTATGGAGAACAAAGCGATAGGTTATGCGTGCCAACTAAGTAATGTCATACACAAATTGGATTTATCAGACGAATAGTAACGACACACACTTGTAAAGGCACATAACTATTCAGGCCATTAATGGTCGTTAGTTTTACTGATTAGAGATAATAATTTGCTGCAGGCTGTGCACCATAATTTGGCTGTCAAAGACTGAACCTTGACATGCTAAGGGCGATATCTTTCACATTTCTAGCCTCTGCCACAAATGTGCCCCCCATCTTCCCAAGCAAGAACCGTTAAGCTATACAAGCCACAGTGTTTCCATAACGCAAGGGTAAGTTGCCTGCTGCCTCCTGTAAACTAGCTGCCCTGCATCACACCGCCATTCAGCACTTTAGCGAGTGGCTGCCTACCCCTCCTCTGGTCACTGACGGTGGAGGGGTAACTCTTCCACATCTCAGCCACACATCCGACAACCTTTTCTCTCTCTCCTCTCTCTCCCCATACCATCTTGTTCGCCCTGAGAGGCAGACTGGCTCTGGAAAATCTTTCCCCTGGTCTGGGGACAAGACACAAAAACTATGATCAAGACGGTCAGAGATAGTTACCAGAGGAGCAGCGTGGGCGACGCATGAACCTCGCAAGAGCAGGTAACCGAACAAGAGGCAGAGAAAAATGGTGAAAGTGGAAGTGGAGCACCCACTCAGACCGAAGAGGAAATTCCAGAAATGGATTATGAAGTAAACCAGAAAGAAGCATCTCATCTGAGATGCTCGAAACGATCACGGACTATGTCACAGATGATCGCAAAAAGGTAACCAAAGAGTGTGGAAATTTCCTTTTACTGAAAGTCCTGCGAATGAAGGCTCTCTTGGACCTGCAGTTGCTCAGAAATAACACACTGCAAGCAGAAAATAAAGGACTAAAGGACAAAGTGGAAGTCTTAGAAAGGACCCCACTCAGGAAGTCAGGTCCCAGTGCACGGACCCAAGACAAAGACTCTTACGTTCTCTGACATTGTCAGAGAACAAAAAGAGAATAAGGGTAAGGATATATCAGAATCACAGAAGCCTGAGGAGTGGTAGGGGGTGTGAGGAAAGAGATTGGCAGCAAGGAAAACGGTATTAATTTACCCAAAGACAGGGGAAGGAAAATCAGAAGACACAAAAGACAAACTGAAATCACTGGATCCCGTAAAAGAACAGTTGAAAGTTAGAAATGTGAGAACGGTAAGCAAAGGGGAAGTGTTGCTGGAGGCTGAGGACATGGAAACTCTCCTCAAGCTAAAGAACTCGATGCGTATGGAAGAGCTGGGACTACGCATTGAGGACCCAAAGAGGCGAGGGCCAAAAGTCATCATATTTGACGTGCCCAGAGATTATGATACCTCCAATTTTCTGGCCAATTTGTGTGACCAGAAAATTCCAGGAATCCCGAATCGGAAGAGAGGAATTCTGCAAGAATGCCACGATTCAATTCAAAACAGGCCCTCGCAACAACACTGAGAAGGTAAATGTGGTACTTGAAACGACCCCTGCCTTAAGACGCCTGCTTATCGGAGAGGAGTTCCTTTACGTGGGATTTCAGCATTGTAAGGTAAGAGATTACCTTGTCCCGGCCAGATGTTTCAGATGCCAAGGTGTCAACCTGATATAACAAAGATGGCCGTAGTTTACCAAAACTTGGCAGACGTAAAGTTCTACCGAGGGCGAGTCGATTTTCAATGGCTTATTGCTTCAAAAATCAGAGAATTGAATATTGAAATATTAATTATTTTCAATAGAGATATGTTTTCTGAATAAACTTGTATCCTTAAAACTATATAAGCTATTTTGTTGTCGCCCAAAAATACTTAAGCACCGAGCCAGAGTGCCATGCAATTCATTGCAACTGCAAGGATGCGGTTTTGAATTACAGTATTAACTATTGAAGGTCATACAGAAACAAATCTAATGACTGTATTTATTTACCCCTGCTTCAAAAAAAAAAGATTTTTAAGTGAAATATTATTTATCACTTTAAAAGGTAGACATCTGCCAAATAAAATATTCCCAGCTTATAATAATTTATATCAGTCAGGACGTATCACTTTCAAGGCAAAGACCACAAAAAGTGAGATGATAAAATATTTCACTTAAGCGTAACTTATTTAGAAACTGGCTTTCTGCACCTGCCACATGTTAAGTCACATGCCAGTCTACAAGGCAAGCAGTACATGCTCAATGGTTGCTAGGCATCAGGAAACAGTATCGATTGGGAGGGTGCATGCGCATCTTTGTCGCTGGAGGGAGGGCAAGCTAGCCATTTTCCATTTTCCCTTTACATGTCACCTTGGCAACGTTGCTTGGTTCCATTACACAGCTTGTCCAGAGCAAAGGGAGCAACACCAATTACAATTGCATTATGACGTCTACATTTTACCACCCTTATGTCGCATCTGTGTAAAGCCAGCGAAGGACCAAGCAATTAATCTGTGATTATAAGTTAACATTTAAGTAATAAATCCTTTGATTTTTTTTTTCTGCAAAAGCCAGTGAAAATGGAGTTTGCGTTCGCTAAAGGTTGGATGGAGGGGTGTGTTGAGGTTGTTTTTGGTGATGAGGGAAGGACCTATATGTCTCAGGAAGACATCAAAATATTCAAATTAATTAATATTTTACTAAAACCACCTGTTATTTTCACTCTAGCAAATGACTAAGCACAGATGAAATTTTTGAGTTTTTGGGGGTTAAAGTGTTAAATGAAGTAAGTAAAATTTGATCTTACAAGCACATAGATCTTACAAATCAATTTATGGAAACTATGAGGACTTGTAAGATCAAAATTTGGCTGTATTTAACTAATAAAGTGTGAAATTTTGTCGCTAAAGCCACGCAATTTTTGCATATAGGAGTTGGGGGTGGGTCAGAATCGGTCGAAATTCCAATCACAACCCCTTCAAAATAACAATTTTTTTTCCAAGAATTGTGGAAGGTTGCAATTTACAGAGTTGACTATACTTACAAACAGCCCTATAAATATAGAACATTTCCTCTCACACATTCAAGATTCCAATACAAACTGCATAAAGTAGGTAACAGTTTCATAAAACAAATTCATGTCTAACCTGTAACATTGCAGTTTTTCAGGTGTTATATATAACTTTGGTTCAAATTATTATATTTTTCTATTATTACAGAGTATTTGTTTAGGGTGATAATTCATTTAATATAATTTCTAAATAAAGCTTTATCATTTGATTTAAACAAAGTGCAGTATAATCTTTGGTTTTAGTTATTTTACTAGTTTATTAACATAGAGATAATGTGTAAGTTAGATTTAATTTGTTTTTAGAGGATACTCAGTATTCCCTGGAGGGTAGTAAGAATTGAATGTTATAAAACACGTGAACAAAAGAAAATTATTCTGGTTGGGTCTCGTATCGCCATTGTTGGCCAATCAGAGAGCAGGTAACAACAGAAGTAAGACTGAAGTAAAATCAAACGTAATTTTTCTTTAATATAAATCATGTACGAGGGATATTTATATAATTTGGTTGAGAATACGAACGAGTGATATTTGTATAATTGACAGAGAAGAAGAGAGAGGAAATAAAAATTTGAGAAGTTGTAAATTTCGACCTTCTGCTTTAACTGAAATGTTACCAACCTCATCTCGTCTGCGCTCTTCCATTTGTGCGTTGGCAGTTTGTTGGCTTCTCAGCTTTGTTTGGGCATTCTTTAAGGCTCTGAAATAAAATTATATAACTAATATAAGAATTATCTACCTAGATGTCAACTTTCACATATGTTTCAAATACACTCATGCCATAAAGATTTATATATATAACATCCAATAAATCATTTACAAAATATTTTTTTGAGAAAAATGCTGAAATGTCAGCTTATCAGAAAGATATGGAACCCAACTTAGTTTTAAGTAATGCGTTATAAAACTGTAGCATCACTACAATAAATTCCAAACAATCCCATATTCTTTTTGCTGTTTTGTGTTTTAACTGTAAATGTAAATAAATTTAAATAGTTTTCATACATTACAGAGAATTTAAGTTTTTGCTGTAAAAATGTTGGGCTAATGCAAAATGTGACATGTTCAAAAAATTTTTTTACTGTAATATGTAGGTAAGTTCTTTTCTTTTTATGGTTGCATTTTTGAAAGTAGATTCCGGCTGTGTCACAATTCACAGAGACAGAGCGAGAGGGAAAGTGAACAATGGATGTTCACTCTGTGAACATTTTCCTACCCTCTGTGACAGCCACGTTTTCAAATCTAACCTCGAATACCCAAATATATATTTTTTGTTTCTACAGCAGTCTAAGATATATATTATTAACTTGACATAATCATTATTATTGTGAAATGTGTAATACCAACAATTTACCATATGATATAGAACACAAAAAATTGTGATGTGATTGTTCAAGATTTGTTTGGGTTAGGTGTGCACATAATATTAAAATACTCTGCTTTGGACATACTAGTTAACGTACTGTATACAGTAACTGTTAAGTATATTATTATTGAACTGGCAAATTTAGCCAAAAAAATAACATACTTACATAATATCAATCACTTCAATTTAGTATTTTACTGAAAAAAAATTAAACGTACTTTATTGTTTATGATATTGTATTAACATTTTAAAAATCACAGAAATTTCAGAAACAGTAATGAAAAACATACTGAAATTATTTCATTACAACTGAAGAAAATCATGGAAACATTATCACAGAAAATAGGTGGGTTATTTATTAACAAACCAGGTAGGAAACCTATTCCTTAAGCCCATTCTACAATGCACAGATTCGTAAGAAAACGGATTTGGAACATGTAAACAAAACAAGCGGATGACTCAAGGTGAAATTTTTAATATTCTGAAATACGAAGGCACATACAGCCCTGTAACTTACAAAATAAAAAATACTCAGCTGTTGAAAATTATTGATATAGGTTGACAAGTGCCGCATATGGTTAGTATTAGAAGTGCCGCTGTCACACTTCCCCTTGCATCTTACCCCTCCCCCCACCCTGCTACGGCCACCCAGTAGACACGTACCGCGAGGCCAGGCCGGCCCAGGCGAGGGCGTACAGGCAATTAACACGTGCCAAGGTTATGCCGAGTTAAGAGCTAGTAAATCGCAAACGCACTGAGGAACACATGAGAACATGGACACATGCCGAGAAAAGAGCTGACAGTGTTTGGCAGTTACCGCGGGTCCCCCCTGCCCTAGCAAAACGCGAGAGAACATGGACACGTGCTGAGGAAATGCAGAGGTAAGCTAGAGTTGTGCCAAACCATCTCTAGTTAGACGAGTAAGAAGGGCTGACATTGTTTGGCAGTATGGCCGCAGGCCACAGGCCACCCCCTTCCTCCCCCCAAAGAGTATTGGCACTTNGACTGACAGTGTTTGGCAGTAATGCTGCGCCCACCCTCCTCCCTCCAAAGCATCTTGGCACATGGAGAAAGTAATAGTTGTTCGGCAGCCCACCCCGAGGAGACCCGTGGAAAAACGCTGACGGCGTTGGCATGTGGAGGACGCTGGGGGGGAAGTTAAGTAGTCCCGACACGTGGAGGAGGTAGTTAGTTGTTCGTGGGCATCTCCGCGAGGCGGAAAGAGAGGAGGCGTCTGGGGTGACATCGCCCAGAAGCGCCACATCGGGACGAGGGAGTAAGTCAGTCAGTCAAGTCAATTAGTCGAGTGAGTCGTGTAGAGCCGTCAGTCAAGGCAGGGGAGCGGATCCTGGCAGGATCAGTTGGATCGGGAGGTAGCGAGAGTCAGTCAGATCGTGAGGTTGCTGGAGGCAGTCATGTTGTGGATTCGCCGAGGAGAGAACCCCAGAACAGCAGTCGTGGAGAGCCGTCACCAAAGCCAAGCCGAGGGCCTGTGAAGGCCCACCCAACTTACCGGACCTCAGCCTACCGCCGGAACACCCAGAACTACAAATACAAATACTAACGTTCCCCCCCTACGATGTCGGCAGCAGTTAGCATGGGTGCTTTAATCTGCCCTTAAGGCCCCCAACTCGCGGGGATACCGTCTCGGATTTGTTATTGCCAAAATATAAACCTCGTAAACTAAACATTGAGTAATTAAATCATTGTATACCCCTATTCAACATCCAAGGCGCCCATAGTCTGCGTCAGAAAGGTAACTCGTGCCCTTCGGACCACTCTGTATACCACAGGTGGTGAGTAGTGTCAAGGTTTCACAATTTACACACCACATTTTGTATATTTTTACAGTGTTTAACACTGTGTAAATACAACTGTCATACCATGTGCACGTGTTTATTAAAACAAAAATTATAATAGCCACTCCAAATAAATACACATGTGGCTGTGTATACTACAGTGGCCACGAAAACGAATATCAACAAACCAAATACTTTATTCCTATTGGCTACACAGATTTATGGACACGGAAGAGTTGAGAGTTGCCCAGCTTTCTTACGTGTATCCGTACATTATCTGCGTCCGCATGCGTCTCATTGTCGTTGAATTGTCATTGAACACAGAGTGTGTTGCGTACTCCGCTTCCGTGATCGGTATCCGCATCCGTGTCATTGTAGAATGAGCCTTAGAACGGCAGGTGTGAACACTGATAACCTTCAAAACACTAATATTACCTTTATTACAAAACTTATTTTTTTGTCTGCAATAAAAAGAGCTTGAAGCTCGGGAACTTTTCAGTAGGCTTGCTCGGGCTCAATTCAAACTAAAAATCCCCGGCTTGCAGACCTCTAGTTGATATATATTTCTTTACATACACACATACATCTCACTACATAATCTCTCTCTAATCACTATATACATTTGTTTTTTGTATAGTTTCTTTCTATGTACAAAAATTCTCTCTATAAAAATTTAGCTCTTTATAAATATGTATGTATCAAAATAAATTTATTTATCTATAAATCTCTGTGAATCTACTAGTCTCTATTACACTTTCTGATTGTGTTGCACATAAATCCTTCAACCTCTCCCCTACAACCCATCCAAATTTTTTTTTAAATGCTTCAAAAATTTTTGGTGTTAAGAAATGAAAGTAGGGCTTGAGGTGGGAGGTCACTACCCTCCTTCCCACCCCTATTTTTCTTGGTGCTGCACCACTGCTCAAGATGTTTAATTTTTTTCTTCACAGAAAATTAGTTAAGAACTGATTCTACTTCCACAGTTACTTCTTCATGGATCCCGTTAATAAGTTGTAGTTTTCAAAATAATAATTTTTTCAACTTTCCTAAAATTTTCAGTGTTTATTCATTCTTTCTGACCATGAAATTTTTCAAAATTTATTGAACCCTCTACATATACAAGCCATACATATAATATTATGTAAGGTCTCAGGGGTGGTACTGATACCACATCACACTCCCATGTTTCACATCCAAGCAGATCTTAGTTGGGAAATTTTGGAAGTGATAACTGTGGTGAATTTTACTGGTGGGTTTTCCCGGGGTAATGGGGTTTCCCTTACTATTTCATTTTTCATTGTAACATTTTTCTAGTGTGGGTGTTGCCTGTTTTCATCTTGAGAGATGACTTCCACCTTTTAGGATTTCTCATTATAGGCTGTTCACACTAAAATCAGCTCTTTTGAGGCCATAAGTTACTTTTTCCTTTCAGCCATTTTTTATCCTTTAACCACCTTTTTAAATAAATATTGTCATGTAAGTAATAGACACAAAGTGTATATTCCACTTCAACTGCAGATAACATCTAATGTTAAAATAAAATATATTTATTGACTACTATTCCAAATGAGAGGGATTCCAAAAGTGCTCACTTTACCGTGAATAACCTTCACATGGACTGTAATTCATGTACGAATGCCCCTTGCCCCATACATTTTCATTTTCATGTATGCAATCGTATAAGACATAAAAACTGTCAAAGCAATATTTTAACATTGACTTTATTTCAAAAAGAATTTATTTTTCAGAAGTAGGAATTACATTTTTATAATTTGTTCAAAATATAAAATTTATCAGAAACCCCTTATTTCTGGTCTTCATAGTTCGTAATAGACAATGCAATATAATAAATGTAATATATGTATAATATATGTATGTATAATGACAATGTAATATATGTATCAATAGATGAAAATTAACTGTTCTTTCAAATATACACTGAAGAGCCAAAAAAACTGGTACTTCCTGCCTAATATCGTGTAGGGCCGCCGCAAGCACGCAGAAGTGCCGCAAGACGACGTGGCACAGATTTGACTAATGTCTGAAGGTATGCAAGAGGCAATTCACACCATGAATCCTGCAGGGCAGTTCACAAATTCATAGGAGTGCGAGGCGGTGGAGATCTCTTCTGAACAGTATGTTGTAAGGCATCCCAGATATGCTCAATAATTTTCATGTCTGGCGATTTAGGTGGCCAATGGAAGTGTCTAAAGTCAGAAGAGTGTTCCTGGAGCCACTCGGTAGCAACTCTTAACGTGTGGGGTGTCGCATTGTTCTGCTGGAATTGTCCACGTCCTTCGGAATGCACAATGGACATGAATGGGTGCAGGTTATCGGACAGGATGCTTACGTATCTGTCACCTGTCAGAGTCGTATCTAGACGTATCAGGGGTCCCATTTCACGCCAACTGCACACGTCCCATACCATGACAGAGCCTCCACCAGCTTTAACAGTTCCCTATTGACATGTAGGGTCCAAGGATTCATGAGGATGTCTCCATACCCGTACACATCCATCCGCCCGATACAATTGGAAACGAGACACGTCAGGCCAGGCAGCGTGTTTCCAGTCATCAACAGTCCAATGAATGACGGTGTTGGCGGGTCCAGGTGAGGTGTAAAGCTTTGTGTCGTACAGTCAACAACGGTACACGAGTAGGCGTTCGGCTCCGAAAGCCCATATCAATGATGGTCCATTGAATAGTTCGCACGCTGGCACTTGTTGATGCCCCAGCATTGAAATCTGNCGTTCGGCTCCGAAAGCCCATATCAATGATGGTCCATTGAATAGTTCGCACGCTGGCACTTGTTGATGCCCCAGCATTCAAATCTGGGGCCAATTTGAGAAAGGGTTGCACGTCTGTCATATTTAATGATTCTCCTCAGTTGTCGTTTGTCCCGTTCATTCACAATCTTTTTCCGGCCGCAGCGATTTCGAAGATTTAATGTTTTACTGGATACCCGATATTCACGGTACACTCATGAAATGGTCGTACGCGAAAATCCACATTTTATCGCTACCTTAGAGATGCTATGTCCCATCTCTCGTGCGTCGATTATAACACCACGTTCAAACTGATTTAAATATTGATAACCTGCCATTGTGGCAGCAGTAACCGATCTAGCAACTTTGCCAGACGCTTGTTGTCTTATATAGGCGCTGCCGACTACATCGCGTTACTCTGATTGGTTCCATACCTCTGTTATTTGCATACGCTCGCCTACACCAGTTTTTTGGCTCTCCAGTGTATGAATCAATAAAGTATTAGGGGACAAATTGAAGATTTAATATCACTAATTCTTCTGCACATAATCTCATATTCGCAGCAAAATTTATGACTAAAATTTTTTTTATTGTCAGTTTTATTACAATGTTGTTTAAACATAAACATTATGTATAGAAATAGATGTCATAAGTGTCACATTAACTGAATTCCTAAATTCAGTGATACAATCCTAGCAGACAAGTCCCAGAGCCTTAAGGTGCATACACATTAGTAATTGTACCACGTAACATAACTTGTAACCGTGTCATGTTATGGTGTTACAGCACAGAGTTTATAACCATTATTTCCCATTATTTCATGATGTAATGTATCAACAGAATGTAACAACAAGGCATTCCAATGCCATTTCTGCAAGGGTGACTGAGTAACATGGATATGCAAGTGGCTGCAGCAGCATGTTAATCTACACTGAGCTCCTATCTGAAGGATGGCAAAAACCACTCCATTTTCTTCAAACAGTCTTCCATACTTCTTCCCATGCGTTGTATCTCTTCACTTTGTGGAAATGCATGGGAAACTTTGGATTTCATTATATTATCCACCCACTTCCATAAATTTCAATAAATTCAGTGGATTATTCACTCCACTCCATTAATATTTCAACTACAGCAAATTCAGTGACAGAATACACAACCGACCTTTACCCCATGCACAGACATACTGAAGGGCTGGCACGAATGGATGAATACATGTGCACATCCAAACTAGTTTGAGCCGTAACTGTTTGGTGCAGTACAAAATACTGACGTCAGCTGACACCAACCTGTACTGAACACCATAACCACTTTTTGATAAATTACATGATTGCAGATCCTTTACAAACTGTTACAGTTTGGTGGTACATTACATGTTACTGTTACTAATGTGTACCCACCTTTAGCTACTGTCATGCACTACGGGAGAGGGGAAGAGGGATACTTACTCTTGCAGATCGCGTATCTGCTTCTCCTTGGTGTTCTGCTCCTCCTGACTCATCTGGATGAGCTGCAGCAGCCGTTCCATCTCCACCTGTGACCTCTGGCTGTCCTCCCGCGCCTTCTCCAGGTCCTTCTCTTGGCCCTCCACCAGCTTCTCCAGCTCAGACAACCTCCTGCGCAGTTCCGGGTCTCCTCCCAACCCACCACCACCACCCTGCCATGCAAAACAACCATGTCATGCTATTATATGTTACTTATATGTAAGTAGCAGAATTACCCTAACCCAATGCACTAAACAAAGAACACCAGTACATATATTACAATCAGTACAAACAATACAATCAATACAAATATAAACAATAATCTTAACTTCTTGATGATACAAATGTAACCTGAGTGTGATAACTTAAATATTATTGATGTGACATTACAACTAGAGACCCAAAAAATGGTAAATAATAAATTAAAACATGAATTATAAGTATTTCTGTGGGATCAGTTTGTATTGTTTTGTAATAATTGAACATATGTGTATATGAACCTAAAATGACTGATTTAGAACCAGCTGTTCTAAAGTGAATAACATCTCCTAACAAAAATAACTTTGTAATGAAATATTATCTGGTTGTGATGTTAACAACCATATGTTGTTAAGAATCGCCAAAACCTATCCACTCCACTCTGTCTGGTTGTAGCCATAGTATACTATATGGTTCTGGGCAAACACTTCAGGATGACCATCATAACAGCCTCTCAGTTCAAACCCTAGCCATTTGTCCACCTCCAGGCCAATGATGGCTCTGCCTCTGTGAAAAAGTAAAACTCCATTTATAATGGGGCAGTGGTAGCACAGAAAATGAACATACCTAATGCAAATTCTACACATAGAGACACCAAACATTTTTGAGCATAAAGGGCCCCAAATTTGTCTATAATTTAAGTTTTAAAAAATACTTAAATCTGTTACTAATTTCCTATAAAAATAGAAATCAGTTTACCATATGCATTCTCAACAACAATTTTATTTAGATTACGATAAAATACAACAGAAATTAATAAATCCAAAGAACTGTCTAAATATACTCAATAAGCAATGTTAAAGTTTTTATAACACTATCAACAATAAACTCATATTATGAAATCTTGACATTGTACCACTGTTTTAAAATGGTTCTGCTTGGTGTTCTTTTAGCATTATTTTGTATTTTTACATTATTATTAAGTAGGCAGCACTAGGGGTGTAGTTAGTGCAACTAAGGCCCTTCTGACCAACCCCTAGTATTTATGAATGCACTCAATGCATGTGGCAAAAGTACTGTTAAAAGAGGTAACATCTTAATTAAGGCTTTAACATTTTCTAATTAATGTAATGTATGCCCCACACGCTATCTAAGAACAGCAATTGGTCGTTTGTCTGTACTCATTTTATTACAGACATACGAGCAGGTTAAAGTGGCAAGTATTTATCAGTGATAACTTTTTATGGGAGTAATTTCTGACCTTAATACATTGGCAGTGGTCATATGTAATTAGTGCTCACATTTTGTATAAGTTTTGGGTAAACCTGTCATGTAGTTTGTTAAGAATTCTGTATGTTTATTCTTTGACACGCAACTATCTCTGGCGAGTTACGTTGATGGCTTGCCCTGACTTCACACACCTGAAGGAAGTTTAGTTTTCCCTACTTTTGTTTTACAGTATAATGTCTATGTTTTATGTGCTACTTAAATAATTCAAAGAAACTACACACGGTTCTGTTAATCTCAAAGTCCTGCATAGTCTACAAATGTAGTCTGACATCAAGTGACAATCGCTTGCCAAGGGAGCACACATGTTGTTTAGGGTGTATGTTGTGTTTAACTATGTTAAGCGGCTTCCCTGTGATATTAACGGCAACTTGGGCTTTGGAGCCAAGTGCTGTCATCATTTTAGACAATCCGTCTTGAGCCTGTGCCGGGAGTAGATGTGCATGTTAAACAGGAAGATTTCAACTTTGCTTCAAATGATATGTAATTCTGTTAACTGTTAATTGTCCAGAACCTTTTTCACTATCCTCCCCATGCGTACCCTGGTATATTTTTCTGGTGTCTGGGCTTAACCCTAACAGTTTAACTTTTGCACTTTGAGTCTCGGCTGCCTCCAACTTGTAGGGTTTTTGTATCGTACCTGTAGTTCGTAAGACACAGGCCACAACATTTTCAAGTGTAATGTTTTCATTTTCTTTGTGCTGTGTGCTAGTGTGAACAATGTCAAATGTGTTTCTGAACTGTTAATTGTGAAGTGAGGCAAGGGATTTTGCAGCCAAACCGTAACTGCGCTTTTGTAAGGAGTCTAGTCTATGTTTAGTTGAGGGGCCAATGCCCTTGTAACTTGTAATTGTCCCAACTGTTGGACATATTGTGTGTATGAGTGTTATGTACCCATGGAGGATGAGTAAACTTATTGAAATATATACGCTGCTGTCACCTACTTTATTTCCACCTATGTGCAGTGTACCAACGTAACCTATTTCAGGACCACTGGTTAGGAATCACCACTTTAACGGTGTTAAGGTGTTGGAGAGCAGCTAGCTAGTTCCCTCTCCCACCGACAGAACTTTTGTGAACTTCCAAACAGCCTGTGTTGTAAGTGTGTGGAGGTATGTGTCACACGTCGACTAGGTGGCCACACAGCATGAACATTTCTCGACCCTGAGGTTAAAGTGTCCATTGCTCCATGTAAAATGAGCTGACACACTAACATCTTGAATACAATTAAGCATTCCGCAATGTAATTTTCCAGAACTGTAGTACATCTATCTAGCTGACAGTAAGCCCATGAAAACATATTATTTGTAGAAAATTTTTCAACATATTACTAAACAGCATGTGAGCAAAAGTTACTTCTTACTTTTTGTATCTGTGCTTCTAATTGGTCTATTTTCTCTTTCCTCTTCTTTAGCTTCATATCTGCTTCAGCTATGGATTTCTCCTTCTCATCTAACATCCTACTTTTACTATCTAAACCTTTTTTGTGTTCTTCCAGCTTGCGCCTCTGGTCCTCTAGTTGTCTCTTCTGCTCTTCCAACTGCATCTTAAGAGCGGTAGTTTCTTCGCCAGCTTTCATCGCGCCATTCGCCAGTTTCCGGTTCGCTTCGTGCAGGTCCAGCTGAAACATGATGTAGTCTGTTAGCTGTACAATGTCCAACCACATCTACCAAAAGCATGCAACACGTACACATGATGATGACTTGAAACTTACTAAAGTGAAAATGTTTTGATCATGATGTGTCAGGCCTGATTTATGTCTATAAATATTACTGGCAATAGAGGAATACATACTTGTTACAGAAAACTGAAATGATAATGCCCGCATGTTTGAATGTTACTTCATACAGCATGCTATCAGCACCAGTAATACAAGTGTAAAAGAGGTATTATTCAAAATATTTTTATCACTTTTTATTGTATGGTTAAGTGAAACCAAACTAACGAATGGCAAATGAAAATGTGTAGAATAATTAACTCCATCAGTATTCACATGGAATGAAGTGTGTAAAAACCTATCCTAAATGCAGGCAGTCACGAGTGCCTCCTCATCTTCCTAGGCATGATCATTGAAGTCTAGAGGCAGAACTATATTGAATAAAATCCTAATCTAAAAATATTATGTTTTCTTTCCTGTGATAAAAAATCCCAAACAGGTAAATTTTGACTGCTTAGAAGGCTGTTTACAACTGTATATAAAAAGATCCATTGTCACAAACCAAACAGCTGTAATTCCCAAGGGTGTACTGATGAGGGGTAAGCATGATTCGCCAGTGGCCGGGGAACCACTTGGCACTTTGCCCAACTACCAGCCATCAGCCAGATCTGCAGTGATTTTGGGAAACCCTCATCTGTGGCCATGGGGCCTATGCACACCTCTCATGGTTTTTGAGCACAAAATACTGTGGTTCATTTCAAATTCAATTTCAAGTTTTTTCTTAGAAGAAGTGCGATTACTTAATTTTTGTCTTTGGCATCAATGGACCGGCATGTTAAATGTAAATGCCAAGATAAAAATCATGCTCAAATACCATACTAAAATACAAGTCCAAATAATTTGTATGCAAATAAATTTTCCTTAAGCAAAAAGTTGGGCATACAGTAAGCAGGTTTCTAGAGTGTCTTATTAAGTCTTTTGTGATGGATATAATGCAATGAATCTGATGCACTTTCTTTTAGGCATTTTAATTTCACTGACCATATTCCAAGCTGATAATGTTAGGCATATGGTTTAGATTCTTTATTAAAATGGTATAACCCCAAGAAAGATGTAACCAATTGCAGCATAGATGATAAATTAATGAATAATGAGAAATTAAAAAACCTTTATTTAACTATAAAATGCAACATTTAAAAAACAATTTAATGAAGTGTGCACTGAAAGCTACATTATGTACACTGTACATGTATAAGCTGTCAACATTTGTATATTATGCATTCAGAGAGGGTCATAACACTCATACAATAGGTATTTTTCTTTCTCTTACCCATGACCAAAGAGTAGCATAAAAAGTGTAAAACAAAACGTTACATGTTAATAACTAACAAGTCACACTCCTAATTGGCATATTAATTCAGAAATATATGGAAATTAGCGTAATATAAATGTTACTCAGCTTGCCAAAGCATGACAAAATCAGCTCTACAATTATATACACTTCAAAAATTAAAATCAACATGGGTACATGTGAAATGGCAGTTATCACTAACCAAAACAATTCCTTAAACTTTCCACATATAACATNAAGTGTAAAACAAAACGTTACATGTTAATAACTAACAAGTCACACTCCTAATTGGCATATTAATTCAGAAATATATAGAAATTAGCGTAATATAAATGTTACTCAGCTTGCCAAAGCATGACAAAATCAGCTCTACAATTATTTACACTTCAAAAATTTAAATCAACATGGGTACATGTGAAATGGCAGTTATCACTAACCAAAACAATTCCTTAAACTTTCCACATATAACATTNAAATCAACATGGGTACATGTGAAATGGCAGTTATCACTAACCAAAACAATTCCTTAAACTTTCCACATATAACATTTTTAAGGGACAAAATTGTATTTAAAGATGATGTAAAATATTTAGGGAACATCTTGTAAAGAAAACTGATATGGCAGTATTATGTGGAGACAAGGAAAAATCTTGTCTATAGCAGCAATGTAAACTGTCATAGTTTGTGGGTCCAGTTTCACGCCAACGCCTCAAGCCAAAACGTGATGATTACTGGTCTTGAGGACTACAACTCTGAAGAAACACAGAGTTACAGGCAACCAAAACTGCTTCTGGTGCACAAGCAACAATAAGTTCAGCAAGGAACATACTGTTTCATGAACTGAATCAGTGCATGTGCAGACAACTTAGCAATTCTAGCTTTTATTAACTATGGTGGTTAATTTGTATTGGGTCTTTATTTTCTGACCTGAAAGCTCTTAGCACAGCCTGACAAATCTAGAACAAGGAGTAGATCTAGATGGGTTCATGACTACCCCAGGATGAATCAGGATAAGCATAATTAAGAGTATGGTAGTAAATTATTATAGTTTGCTCTCTTATCCTTTTCAATTTATGATCTGATGGTGCATACTTTGCTATCATATCCTGGGAAAAAGTGCAGTACTAGCATAGCTCAAGATTGCCCTTGTATAAAGTGGACTTATCAGGTAAACTTGCCACTCCACTCTACAATTACACATTCCAAAAGCAACATGCTATCTCCAAGTATACACAATGTGAAAGACCTATGACCAAAATGATCGCTGGAAGGTACAGTACTACATTAAAAGGAAATTCTGCGAAGCAATATGTGCTCACAGTGTGTAGCAACCATGTACCATAAAGCCCATGGCTGACAATGATGCATGCTGCTGTGAAATTACATTGCACATCACACTAAATACAACCTACACTTCTGTCTGCATGATGTTGTTATTAATAATTGTTGAAGTTGGCAATACATAATATCTAGACACAAACATTTGTGTTATATATATATATATATATATATATATATATTTGTTGTGTTGGCGCACCCGATATGTATTGTTGTTGTTGCCGCGTTTTCTGTGTGTGTATCATCTAACCATTATGTGGAGTAGTAAATAAAGTTGTAATATGATATTGTACTTAATAATTACAACAGGTTATGGACCCAGGATGCAGCCACATGTGCATAATTCTTTTAAGCATGGTGAATGCACAAGATTTGCATACACATTGACGACTGTATGTAATTGAGAGCGTCTGGATCCTTTATTGCCACGAGCTTTGCCAAAGCGGCGATTACCTTTGCTACCATGGTGAACTCCAGATCACTACCTCAAATTGAGAAGTTAGAAGGTACCAGTAATTACAATAACTGGAAATTTTTTATGGAGCTCTACCTAGTGCACAAAGATTTGTGGGATTGTGTCTTCCCGGATGAAGGTGCAAAAGCAGCCGCTGACCCAAAGGAAGATCAAAAGGCAAGAGCAAAGATTTGTTTGATGATATAACCTCACTGCCTGATACATGTTTGCTTGTCAAAAATGTCTAGGGAAGCATGGGATAACCTCAAAAGTGCTTACGAAAACAAGGGACTTACAAGGAGGTTAGGTCTGTTGTGGAAGTTGTTTGGAGTGAAACTGGAGGATCACAAGACCATGGAAGAATATGTATCTGAAGTCATGTCACTTGCACCGCAACTAGCAGACATCAGTGCACCGATTGACGAGTTTCATCATGCTCAGTGTCTTACCATCCGAATATGATCCTATGGTGATGGCACTGGAAAGCTCTGGGACCACGATAACAAGAGACTTTGTAAAGGGGAAGCTCATTCAGGAAGACATTAAATGTACACTTGTGGATCAGAGACATTTAAATGATGCAGCCTTTGTAGCCAACAAAAGGTATGAATCGTCCTCAAAATCAGTGAGACGTATGAACTTTAAGAAAAATTGGGGCAGTGGAGTATTCAGGTGTTTTAGTTGCAACAAGCCAGGCCACAAGGCATGTGACTGTCCCAAGAAGCAAGGAAGGAGTAAATCATGAGACGGTGACTGGTCGCTACTGACAGCATTATCTGTAAATGGAAATGGAAGTGATTGGTACGTGGACTCAGGCACCATCAACCACATGACGAATGGCAAAGATTGGTTAGAGGATTACCATGTTTCAGAACAGCAAGAAGTAAAGTGTGCTAATAGTGAGAAATTGTGTGCGATTGGTACAGGGAATGTAAAAGTTCAGATAGATGGCAAGGGGAATGTGAGAACCATCCAAGGTGTTACTTACATGCCCAATCTATCAACAAATTTATTGTCAGTCAGTGCAATCGTCAAGAAAGGCATGGTGGCTGTGTTCACTGCTGAGGGCTGTCAGATTTATAAAGACACTGATTGCAGCATTGAAGGTGAAGTGAAGGCAAGTGACACTGAAGTGGGGGGGCATCTATAAATTAAATTTTGTACCAATCAAAGCTAATCTTCCAGTGAAGGGTAACACACAGATATTGTGGCATAGGAGATTAGGGCTCTTGAGTTGAATAACATGAAGTTACTGAGAGATGGCATGGTATTAGGTATAGACTTTGTGAGTGAAGACGAGAAGCCCTGCATCCCTTGTCTCAAAGGGAAGCACTCAAGAAAGCATTTTGACACAAAAGGATCCAAGAAAGCAGCACACAAACTAGAACTTATTCACACAGATTTGTGCAGGCCAATGGAAAGAGAGTCCCCTTCCTGAAGGGGAAGCTAGATGTCTAGACGCAACTGATGAAATGGAAGTGTCCAAGGTAAAATTCGCACAACCAGAATGCGAAGAGGGACTGAAATGCAACATGGAACATTGCAACCAGACTTTCTTGGCTTTGCACTGCAAGTGGGTGTTCATGGTGAAGAGAGGTGAAAATGGCAGTGTAACTAGATACAAAGCTTGGCTGGTCACGAAGAGATTCACCCAGGAAGCTGGGATTTATTATGGAGAAACCTTCTCCGCTGTGGTAAGGAACTCGATGGTCAGGATACTACTAGCACTCGCAACTGAACGGGAATGGGACATAGACCATGTGGACGTTGCAACAGGAAATGTTCATGGAACACCAGAGGACTTCATCGCTGTAAGCCAGGAAACAAAGATATGTCTACCTAAGAAAGCATTGTATGGCCTTAAACAGTCATCCAGAGTATGGAACGAGAGACTGCACGGTGCAATGCTTGAGATGGGTTATAAAGCATCTGAGCATGAACCCTGTGTATACAGCAAGGCTTGTGAAGAAAACAATGTCATTGTTGCTGTGTATGTCGATGACCTTGTAATTTTTTTCAAATAACGGGATGTAAAAGGAAAGCTCAAGGATGAAATGATGAAACGATTCAAATGCAGAGATCTCGGTGTAGCAAGCAATTGCCTTGGACTGAGAATTCAGCGTAACAGAGACACGGGACAGATCTATACGTCGATCAGTGGAAATACTTATCCCTAATTCTAGATAGATTTGGAATGAGTGACTGCAAACCACTCAGCACTCTATTGGATGAGAATTGCTGCACGAGTAAAGTAGACCCCATCGACAATGTGGACTTGTGTTTGCCGTACCAATGCTTGGTAGGTTCATTAATGTATTTATCTGTGTGGACGAGACCTGACATTGCGTATGCTGTGAGTGTGCGTAGTCAATTTAACAAAGCATATAATGAAGAGCACTGAAAGGCTGTAAAGAGATTGTTAAGGTACTTGAAAGGCACTTCCAGCTACTGCCTCTTGTACAGGAAAATAGGAAACAACATCTTTGGTAACGTGGATGCTGATTGAGCCAATCACAAGCAAGACAGAAGATCTTATATAGTATTATTTTTTCAATTAGGAGGAGCAGCTGTTGCCTAGGAGTCTAGGAAGTAGCGAACAGTAGCCTCATCCAGCACAGAGGTTGAGTACATGGCCTTGTCAGAGACAACCAAGGAGGCTATCCATATAAAAAATTTGCTACATGAACTGTTCGGGAAGAAAACTAAGATTGTGTTACTCAATGTTGGCAAATAATCCAGTGTTCCATAACAGAATAAAGCACATCAACGTTCGCCATCACTTTGTCGGGGGATGCTGTCAGGATGAAGCTGGTCGACCTATCCTATGCACCCACTGAGAGGATAATTGCTAACATTTTGACCAAAGGACTACCTAATGCTAAACACAGTATATGTATAAAGGGCTTACGCATTGAGTCTCCAGATTAAGGGGGGGTGTTGAAGTTGTCAATACGTAATCTGTAGACACAAACATTTATGTTATATATATATATATATATATATATATGTTATGTTGGTGCACCTGATGTGTACTGTTGTTGTTATTGTTGCTGCTTTTTCTGTGTGTGTATCATCTAACCATTATGTGGAGTAGTAAATAAAGTTTTAACATGATATTGTGCTTAATAATTACAACAATATTAAATTAATTTCCTACTGCACTCTTGTTCGCCTCTTGGTCTCTAGGTTTACTGATTTCCAACCACCATTCAACAGACTGCAGTGTGCCTACTCGCCGCCTGAAGAAACTGGCTCAGCCAGCGAAACGTCATAACCACACATCTGTGTGGTAAATTAGTTCCTCCTACTTTGTGTATGAGTGAATATCTGTAACTGTCTGTCTGCTAATGTGTTCTTAGTCAGCAGATGTCGTGCAATATCTGTGGTGAAAGAATTGGTCACCTGCAGAGAAGAACAAAGTTTTCAGAGAGAAGGGTATGAGATAATAAGTAACTGTCATAGAAGAATGTGAGGAAGAAACAAAGAACTACTCTTTTTCTCTTTTGACAAAAAAAAAATGATTTTCTGCACAGCTATTATAGCAGTGCCGGTGAAACTACTACAAAATCCACAAACAAAAAAATATGCAATGAACCCAACCCAAACAAACTGTTATTTAACCCTGGTACAAAATAAGCAAGTAGATCACACTGTTGTTTCAGTTAATGACTTCCACAGATGTGTCATCCAAAATATTATTTACAAATTTTAAGCATGTAAAAATGTACATTTATTACCTTGTACGAAAAAGAAAATGAACTTTCCATGGAGAAGAAATCATTCAATGGGTCACTAAATAGGATGGGTTTCAAAAGGAGGAAAAAATTGAAGTGAAAAGTAATGGCTGAGAGAGCAGCTTGATTGTTCACAAAAAAGTTTTCTTCATAGGCATGCAATGGGTTGATAGCAATTTAACATTTTCTAAGGTTTAGAAAGACAATACAGAAACTGACTCAGTTAACAGTGACTTTCACAGGCAAATAAACTACATAAATTTTGAAAAACAGGGGGGACTAAAAAATTGTTTTCAAATTTGCCAGAAAAATCTTGTTTCAGTACTGGATAATGCACAGTACCACTTCATGCAAATAGAAAAGCTACTTAGTAAGTAGTCTTTAAAATGCATTATATGTAATAAAATGGCAACAGAATAAAGGTGTACTTATGGCAAAATAATGCATAAAGTTGGCTTAAATGTGGAAATGAAAAACAAAGACAAAAATAATTTAAGAAAAGATGTGTCACCATAACTGCCATCCCTCTGTGCCCTCTTTTGTGAACTTTCGACTCACGATGTTTCACCTTGTGTTGCTATTTCTTTAGTGTTATTTTCAAGACCTTCCTCTTTTCTGTGCATGTATGCCATTTCCTATCTCCTAGCCAATGTAGGGAGAAGAATCATAACAGTTGCAGAGTCAGTTGACTTCCCCTGCTATCACCATTCTGATGTCTTGTTCTCCTAGGGTTTATTTGGTGCCCCTTAGGGTTTAATTACCTTGTGTGCTTATCTGTAGCATGAGCACTTTGCATACATTTTATAAACAATTAATTTTTAGAACGTAAAACTTATTCCATAAACTTTGTTTTGGAAGTTGTCTAGTACATTTCATTTCACTTAACTACCATAGTAAATTCATGGTTACTTCAAACTTTTCTGAAGCCCTGCTAAAGTTCTACTTTCAAGAATTTCATGAAAACTACCAGCAGATTGCCAAACCTTCCGTAGAACCATACATAGAAGCAGCCATGCAGGTTAGCATGGAATCATCCAAGGAATATTCCATCAAGGCATACAGTCTTAACATTTACATAACAACAACTACCCAGAGTAGACTACAGGTGAGAATCAAGTGTGTGTGTATATCTGCTAAAGGAAACTAGGTTCTCTCCAGTGGCATGGGTGGCTAAAAGAAGTGAGATACTTGAAGTGCTTGGCTGAATATTGTGCACATTGAAGTCTGTTCCAACTATTTTAAGATACCAGTTTGTATGTACAACAAGTATGTTGTCTGTACAACAAGTAGCCGAAGTTCCTTGTTTACATGTGTTAACTTAAATGACAGGTTAATTGCAATGTTGAAGAAATTTAAATTCTATTTTATACTGTTATAATGCACATGTTAATTTTTAGGTCACGCATGTACTCTTGCATTGGTATTAAGGGTGGGACAGGTTTTCACATGTAAAGTCACCCAGCAGTGTTTCAAATAGGTATAAAGTATACCATAAGCTCATTGGGATGTGAGTATGGGAAAGGTAAACAACTGTTCTCGAAATAAATCCAAACGTGGCAATAGACCTTCCTTCAAAAGTGGGTTACGAACACAGCAAGGCAGAAACAGATACATCTGCGTGAAAACTGGCAGGCATGAAAAATGCAGTCTTCAGTAGGAAATATGATCACCGCTAACTGCAATGCAGGATGTTGTGCAGTCTGTTCAATATCAGTATGATGTTGTCGACAGTCTCTTGAGGCATAACGGTCCATTCCATTTGCAGTGCCAATTGCAGCTGCTGAGTCATTGATAGCATGTCTTATGACAATGTTGAAGGATTGATTGCATGTTCCCTGCTCTCTCCAGATGTATAGACGTCTGGAATTGCTAATGAGACAAAATTGGTTCTCACTGATACATATGTTCCCGGCCCCACATCAAACACCATTTCTGATGATTAGGCGTCAATGGCACACACCATACTGATCGCCCAACAAACAAACCACCTGAGTGCAGTCTCCTGGCCACCGCTAAATGTTATATTAGGAGTACAGTATTGCTTTGCATCTGTCTTGCAATGTCATCTACTGTCTGCCATTAATCTTTCCTTCCTTGCAGGACAATATATTGGTCCTCTATTGCTGTGGTCAGTTGTGAACAAGCACTACAGAATCTTTATACAGCTGTTTCTGTCATTCAAAATGTCATCGAAGCTCATGACATGATGTTGTGTATAAACCCGATCTCCTAAACCCCACTAGCCACATTCTGAGCTTCTGCTAAATTCCCCATGATTATTCTCAGGACCCAGATGTTGTCTACAGGATTGTCTGTCAACCACATCAGACATCAGATAAGACAGGCTGTTACTGATATGCACAGTTGGAAAGATCTATGTATGAATACCATGTTGCAATGACTATTAATTATCCAAAAATATAAGTCCCCTGTTAACTGTCCATAAATATATGTCCCTTTCCTCTTTCACTTATAAACTAGATACAAATGGATAAGAAAAATGTGTTTTTCAGGTAGTATGCAGTAACACAATAGACAGCTGTACCTTTACTTCCATATTGAAGAAGTGGAAAGTGGAAGCAGATAGAACATTGGAACTATTGACATGTTAGTTAGTACCCTTAGTATCCCTTGTCTCGGGAACTGTCTATTCCCACACGCTCATCATTATGTATAAATAAACTCTTGAAATAGTTTATTTTAACAAAAGTTATTACTAACACTATGAAAAATACAGTTGCGCAGAATAAAGTTCTAATTCACAAGGAGACCATAAACAATTTTAGCAGTGTATAAAAATGTTCATATATCAGAAATAGAAATTCCAATAGAAATTTGTATTTGAAAGTGATTGCAATGGATATGCTGGCTATCAAATCAAAGCAGCTGCAACAATTTTTGAAGACATTTGACTTACGCTGACATAAAACCAGTACCTCTCACATGATGACCCAACAACTTTTCACAGTTTTTATTAATTTATTCTTAACCAAAATTTATTTTAAAAAGATGGATGAAAAGTATAAGTTTTAACTATAAAAGTATGTTCATGACAAAACAATAATTTAGGAAACTTGCCAGAATGTTTTATTTTTATTTTGAGTGAAAGGCTAGTTGAACTTGAATATATGGCTAAAAATTTGGAAATAAAAGCTAACTCTATCTTTAAACACATTTAAGTATAGGTAAATTAAAATTTTCTGAAATTAAGTAGATAATTAAAGATGAAAGAATCTACAAGAATAAAGATTAAAAATAATAGCATACTGTACATACAACAATTATGGATCCATGACACATTCACAAGCAACAACAGGTTACACACACACAACCCAGAAAATGGGTGAACAAATCACATATGAAATCAGAAAAGCTGACAGCACATTCGCCAAGTAACTTCAGCCACAAAAGCATCAGAGCAATAAAGAGAGAGAAAAAAAAAATCTTGTGGTCACATTGCAACGAAACTGTACTCAGAATAATGAAAAAATTAAAACAGAGATGCCAGATTTCCAAATTTCCAAATACTCAAGCTGCTTAAAATTCTAACCTGATACTTCAGATAGCAAGGCTGTGATACCAATGGAGAATGCAGACTACGTTTTGCTATATTATATTTCAGAACACACAAAAATTTATCGGTTGACGTATCTTAAAAGAACACAATAAAATTAATCTTAAAACCTGTTGTACACAAACACACATATCCTTTTCAAAACTCAATTTATGCCCAGGCAATAATCTTTAAGAGCCATATCACTTTTGTGGATAGGCAAGCCAGTTTTAACCGAGTGTTCATTTCTCAGGGTTGAAAACAACTTGGGGTGTTAACAGACACAAATAATATTCCAAGAGTGATTGAAAATATGAATGTACAGGACACAAGCTTATCAAACAGTACTGATACTGGCATTTTACTGAACTAGAATATATGGCATTAAATCAAGCAGTTAACATAAGTTATAAGTTGCAGATTTCAGTATGTTCCACCAGCATGAAAGCAAATAGAGAATGAATATAACTGAGCTAAAAACTTACAGTCTGTTGGTCATTTGCCCACACTGAATGATTAACTTTTACAATTCAGAATAATGATTTTCATTCTCAGTAATATGCCATAATACAGAGAATGGCTAGGTTTGGAAACGAAAGTTAACAGACTGTGTTCAAAATCAATAAGAAAAATTACAGTATTACTGGTCAATTATGTAATTTATCTATTTAGTGTTTCACAGACCTAATCTCTATCTTGTTACCGTTTTCGACCAATTATGTAGTCTCTAACTTGCTGCAATTTTCCAGAAAAACAACATAACAGCAAGCTGTTGTGAATAACATTCTCCATTATTTACTTGTCCAATGATTAATTTCAGTATAGTACCTTTATCAGAAATTATTTTATGGAAAATATCAAAATTCATCAGAATAAATTACTGGCATAACTGCCCCAGGTAACATAATAATAAATTAATCTAAAAATATGAATTAATATTACTTGCAGTTCAGTTCACATTAATTCTTTAAAATCATTGTTGCTAAGTTGAAAATGATGAAAGACTATCCAGGTGGATATTAGCACTAATGTTACCATGTTTTTATATCAGAATTGAAAAACTTGTTATCAGCCACTTTAAGAGCTTATGCACTACATGTGTAAGCTACAAAATTATATTTTGATTACATACCGCAGTAATATAAAGTATAATTGACAGGTGTATGAAATATTAAGTAAATCTATGTCTGAAATGTGTCAACCAAAAGTATTGTAAAATATTTTTCATCTTATGAAATAGAGCAAAAGTATGTAAACTTTTTTCATCAATAAATACTACAAATAATACATAGTTTGCAAACAAAAGTTAAGTTTGTGTTACCATTAATATTAAATTATAAAACTAAACCTGCCATAACTATTTAAATAAATTTATTTTGTATTAATTAAATATGTTAGAATAGGCGTTTTACTGGCTGCAATAAACATGGAACATACAGACTATGTATAGATATAAATTTTTTTTTCAGGTTCAATTTATCTCAAAATAATTTTGTACTTTTTTTTTTATTAAATTAAATATACAATCCCGAACTCCTAAACTTTCTGTACACAGCTTATGATTCATGCACTACAATATGTTTTAAGTCTAACTTCATAACTTAACAAGTCTAATGCAAACAAATTTTATGATAAATGCATTGCATTATTAAAATGTAATTCAATATCTTGTAAACTAATGTAATACCAACACACAGATATCTCAGTGTTGATATATAATTATTTCCCAACAACATGAAAACATTTAATTGAAAAATTAAACTTGTTCATATACTGTCATAATAATTTCTTAATTTACATTTTTTTCATGGTGTAAAATTACTTTATTTATAGTACATTGTGTAGCGACATGTTGTGAGGGAAATTTTCATATATACAACTCTGCACATGCAAAATAAATTTAGCATGAAATTACAGAATTATCCTATATTTGAAATAAGAAGCAATTTTAACTGCTTGTATTTCAAATATACTTACGGACATAATAAAATGTTTTTGTACATGGATAAATTATGAAAATGTTCTGCTGCCCAACTTCTAAGATCATGCGCCAGGTAACATCGGAACACACAAAAACGGGCATGTAACAACAACGAAACAATATGGTGAGTGGGTCTGTGCTGTGTAGTTGTGTTGCATGTTCACATGAAAGTGTAACTAAAAACAACATGTAAGTGTATCTAAAAACAGAGTTGTGTTTTGGCTTGTGTGTGAACCAGTAGCATTGTGCTCCAAAAAAAAATTAAAGTACAAAATAAATAACAAAAACATATAAGTAGGAGGGTGGAAAAAATCATTAAAAATTAAATGAACTGGTGTGGGTTGGAGGATATGCCCAAAGGATACAGGTATAAAATTTGGAGCATGCTGTTCTAATGCTCAATATTCTAGTGTGCCAAAAAATTTCAGGATAAAAAAAATTGAAAGCTATACCACAACATAATTAATATCCTTGTCATAATGAATTTTCAAATTCGCAAAAATAACTAACAATGGCATTGACATGTGACTTTTAACACGCACCGGAGCTTGTTTTGAGAATATTTTACTTTCAAGAGAAAAAGACAAAATGGATTCATGATAACAAGGCATGACAGAAACAGTGAACAAACATTGTTTTTACATACTTCAGAATTAGGGGAAAAAATAATGTAAATGCAAGCTAGGAATATTTCTGACCCGTATATAAGTCCAGGCACACACAGAAACTTAGATAAAAATGCAAAAAAGACACATATGTACAACGACAACACCTGTTGAAATTTGGGCAATCCTCCAACTAACCTGGTTCTTCTCCAGTTCGTTGACTAGCATCTCAAGCTGTGCCTGGAAGCGTTCTTTCTCGACAGCAGCACTCTTTAAGTCTGCGCGCAACTTGTCCACTTCTCTGCTCAGGGAGTCCACTTGGTCACTTGAGCCTACTTGCTGCTGTAACTGTTTCTCGACTGCCTGGACTCTTCGCTGAAGCTCACCAACTGTACGCTCAGCTGCATCTGCCCGGGCTCTCTCCATTTCCACAGCTTTTCGCAGCTGGTCTACCTCTTGCCCTCCCTTTGAGCCCACATCCTGTGCACGCTTCTCTGCTTTCTCTGCACGCTGGCGCTCTTTCTCAAGGTCACGGCTCAGGGTCTGCACCTGCTGCTGGAGCTTCGTGATCTCTCGTTGGTTGCTCTCCAAGACTTCCCTGGTTCCACGTTCTGAGTCCTGTGCCAGTCGCCTCTGCTCGTTCTTCAATCGCCGGGTCTCCTCTCGCTCCCGTTGCAACTCTGACTCTGACTGCTGCAGTTCCTGTTGGAAGTTCATCAACATGTCTTGAGACTTTTCAAGTTGTATCACCAGCTGGTCTCGCTCTAAGGAGAGCTGATTCACCTCAGCTTCCAGCTTGACAACCTGCTTTTCCACTTTTTCTGATTGCTTTTCTCTCTTCTCCAGAATAGATGCCATTTTGTCACGGTCTCTAGCTGCTTGTGCCAGCTCTTGCTGCAATAGCATATTTTCTTCTTGTAGTCGCTTGTCAACATCATGCCTTTCATGAAACTGATCCATGGCCATCTTCTTCTGCTGCAGCTCTTTCTCAAGTCTGTCTCGTTCCTCTAGAGACTTCTTTTGTTCTGCTTGTGACTGCTCCAATTTCTCATGAAGCCTTGTTAGCTCAGTGGCCATTCTTTCAAATTCAATTCTTGCTGCTTCATTATTTTCTTGGTACTTCCCAAGGTGAACTTGCGACTTCTCAAGTTCTCTAGACAACCTTGCCACATCCATCTCAGCTTGTTCTTTTGCCTGATGGGTTCTGTTCAATTCTGACTGTGCTCGTTCCAACTTCTCTCGCAATTTTTCCATCTCCACACTGACACGTTCTATCTCTGAGCGAGTCCTTTCTCCAGCAGCGGCATGGCGCTCTGTCTGAGCCAGTTCAACCCTTAAGTGCTCTACTTCCTTTTCAGATGCCTCAGCTCGTAGCTGTAATTTTTCATACCTGTCTCGAACCTTCTCACATTCTATGTGAAGGCGTTCTATCTCTACCTGATGCTTTTCCTGTAAACCCGTGAGTTTGCTCACTTCAGCCCGACTTAGTTCCTGTTCCAATTGCGACTCATGCAAGCGTTCTTCTTGCTTCTCATTGGCCACTAGAGCTCTCTGCAGCTCCAGTTGACCCTGGTCCACCTTTTCCCGCAACTTGTCGCACTCCGATTGGAGGCGAGTATTTTCCGATGACCACTTCTCCTGCTCAAACTGGTATTTACCTCGCACACCATCTGCACGCTCCAGCTCCACTCGAAGCCTCACTGCATCCTGCTCCGCCTTGCGCGCACGATCCAGTTCTGCAGACATCTTCTCCAGTCGTTCCCGTAGCCGGTCCATCTCCACCTTCACCCTGTCTTGTTCCTCCTTTGAACGCTCCTGGGTGTCCTGGTACTTGCCCATGCGGGCAGCATATCGCTCTGCCTCCTCACGTAGTCCTTCAGCCTCAGCCCGATACCTGTCTATCTCTGACAATGCCTTGCGTAGCTCTACATTCACTTTGTCATGTTTGTCATACATCTTTTCAAGCTCCACCTGTAGACGTGCCATCTCCTCCTGACACTTCTCGCTACTGGCCTGTGCCTTGTTGCACTGTGAATGTGCTCGTTCAAGCTCAAAGTTGAACCGCTCATTGTCAGCCTGCAGCTTCTCTCTGTCTCCTTGTAGCCGACGCATCTCTATTTGCGTCTTCTCGTAGCGCTCCCGAACCATGTCCAAGTCAACCGTAATACGGTCCATCTCCTCTTTGAACTTTTCTTCATTCTCCTTGGTGCGACCGAGCTGCAGTGCAGCACGCTCGTACATCTCCTGCACTCTCTGAAGGTCATCTTGCAGTTTCCGCTGCTCCTCTCGAGCCTTTGTGGCTAGCAACTGCGCCTTTTCTACTTCCATCTCCAGCCGATCCTTCTCCGTCTCTGCTGTCTCCAACTTGTTCTGCATGCGATAAATCTCTCCTTGCGACCTGAAAATTTAAAACATTGTATAACTGTTTTTACACAACATACAACTTTTTTGGTTTTCTTATAGCAACATTACTGCCTGAAATTACTTTACCTGTCATATTTTTCAAGCATTCGTTCAAATTCTTTATTGGCAGTTTCCTTTTCTTCTATTGCTTTTTGTGTAGTAATTTGTGCTTTATCCAGCTTGTCTTTCAAAATTTCAATTTCCGTGAGGGTGTCGTCTCTCTCTATCTGCAAAAAAAAAAAAAAAGACTGTTCAAATTTATTTAGTATAACTGTGTTTTCAAAACTAAATATCCTTTTTTTTTTCCCCCACTTACACTTGAAAAATATTTACTTGTATAATTTGAATACCTATAGAATGTTCTGTGCTAGTGGTATCCCTGCATGCAAATAAATATGTCTACACTTCTTGTATAAGCATGATTTTCCTTTACACAATTCTTAATATTATCAATAATTATCATTACATAAATTACAACACATTAAATGTGATAACATCGCTACTCAATGTCACTAAACCTAACAGTATCACCAACATAAGTGTCACATGCAGGAATGCAGGCCCCTGTAAGTCATTAGACCTAGGGTAACTTTTTTAAAGTGGAAAAGTCGACAACATATTTTTTTTTACATGGTGAATAATCAGTAGATAAAATATTACTACATGCTGCATCACAGTTAGTCTGCGGTACTTAAGTTTTAAAATAACATACATTTTATGAAAACTATCCACTGGACCTTATACAGAAACTAATTAGACAGCTTTGTGAATTGATCATTTGGCCTTGGCAAGATAAGAACTTTTGGATAGACAGAATAATGTAGCACAAAATAAATATGGGCAAATGTGAATTTTGAAAATTTGCTGGAAGAATGTGTTTTTTTAAAACACAAACTATGATAGAAACAAAATTATACAGCGAATCATGATGAAATCTTAAACCTAAATGACACCAACATTCAAGTTAAAATATTAAGTACAGCTGAATTTAAACCAAATTACAGTACTGTACGAAATTTTATTCAAGAAAGTATATTCAAGAAAGTAGGTAGCCATAACTTAAGAAGCATGCTATATCGCAAGTTCATGGATTACATGCATCAAAATTAATGTACATTTTAGTTCAGTGGATTTTCCAGCGATGCTTGGAAACAGAATGATAAAAAAGCCAGTTTTAAGTTGATTACACACATTGGTGACAGGTGAGCTAATAAATGTGGACAGCATCAAATGCTATTGATATGTGACCAAAATGGTGAACTAAATACTATAAATGAAATTGTGATATAAATATATACATAATTTGGTTTACAACACAGAATATCAATCCTATACAATAATTATCAAAATACTGTAATGAGTTAGCTGTAGTGTATTTGTAAGGTGACAGTTGGCATGGTGATATGGTATAATGATGTTGGAGTGTGCCCATCGGCAAGATGACGGTTTGTTGATGTCGATGTAAAGGGCAAATGTTGTCGTAGTAATGTCATAGTATTTGAGTGCATGAGACGCCATGCTGCATGTTGGAACAAGCTAATAGAGACATATTAATTGGCGTTGAGGATAGGATCCTTCTTATGAGGGAAGATTGCAGGATTCTATATGGTCATAGTTAGCATCCAGCCGCCTGGAAGCTATAGCAACATGGCGAGTCGGAAAAATTACGTCGGCAGCATAGACAAGCTGAACAAAGAAAAAGAAGACTTTACACCATACATCGAAAGACTCGAACAGTTTTTCATCTTAAATTACTGCTTCAACGATAAAGTGAAGGTCACAGTTTTTATAAGTCATTGTGGTGTGTCAACATACATATTACTAAAGAACATTTTGTTTCTGGTGAAGCACTGTGAGAAGAAATATAGTGAATTGGTTGAGGCATTGCAGCTACATTATGCCCCAAAGAGTCCAGTGATAACAGAGCGCTACCATTTCTACAGCAGAAATCAGAAGCACAGTGAAAGTATCAGTGATTTTATAATAGTCATTAAAAAATTATCTGAATTTTGAGAATTTGGTGCCTTTTTAAATGCGGCGCTTAGGGACAGGTTTGTTTGTGGTCTAAGTTCAGACACCACACGGAGGAAGTTGACGCGTACCACATATTGTAAGTAGATGTACTGCTGCCACACCGACCCCCCCGCGATCTTACTCCCTGCTAGCGCCCTCAGTAGACACGTGCCACGAGACACATGCTGCTAGGCCAGGTCGGCCTGAGAGGGCGGACAAGCAATTAACACGTGCCAAGGTTTGGCCAACTTAAACCAGCGAATCGCCGACGCACCGAGGAACACGAGAGAACATGGACACGTGTAGAGGTTATGCCGAGAAAATACAGAGATCAGCTAGAGTTTTGTCAATGCACCGCTAGTTAGACAAGTAAGAAGGGCTGACAGTGTTTGGACGTAGGGCCGCAGGCCACCCCTCCCCTAGCCAACAATAAGCGGGACACATGAGAGGATCTGGGGGGCGGGGGGCATCAAGAGATGTTAAAAGTCAACTTACGGGACAAGGAAGGCATCAGTCGGATCAGTCGTCAAGCCGATAGGAGAGAGGATCAGTCTTATCGTGAAGTCACCGAAGAAGAGCCGTCGTCGAAGTCGAAGGGTCAGCCCCGGAAGAAGGATGTCAGCTGTATCCACCACGCCAACGAGAAAAACCGAGGGCCTGTGAAAGGCTGCCCAACTTACCAGACCTCAACCTACCGCCGGAACACCCAGAACTACCAATACAGCTAAGTACCAGCGTCGCCGCTCAGGGACATTCCCCACGGCGTCGGCAACGTTAGCACGAGTACTGTAATCTGCCCTTAAGACTCCCAACTCGCAAGGTACCATTTTGGAGTTAAATGTAAAAGTGTGTTCTTTTAAACCAAATATATCGTGAACGGAAACACTGAGAGACCAAGTTATTGTTTACCCTTATTCAACATCGCAGGCACCCATAATATGTGCCTAGTAAAGGTAATTCATACCCTACGAGTCATCCTGTATACCACAGGTGGCGAGTAGCGTCAAAGTTGTTACTGGAATACAAACTAACCTTCAAGACGGTAGTCTGGTTAGCACAAGACATGGCAATTGCTGAGCGAGATGCAAAGCTTTCCAACCTGACAGATGTCAACAAACTAAATTTTGCGTGAAGTAGTAGAATCAAAGGAAGCCATGACCAACAATAAAAGTGAGACAAGGGAAAAAAAGTCTATAGACCCTCAGAGGAGGAAGGTAGCTGCAGTTGAAGAAAAATGTTGCAGATGCTGTTGTCCACACGAGATATCATGCCTGGCAAAAAATTGAGAATGTTTCACGTGCCACAAGAATGGCCACACATCAAGAGTATGCAGAAACAGAAGAATTAAGGAAGTGAAGAAACCTCAGGATAGTGAGTCTTCAAGTCATTGGGCAGTGTAGTATTCAACGTGAAGGTAGTATTCAACGTGAAGGACGAGGCAGCGAAACCTGAAGGAAGACGGGAACATCAGGGGTAGTAGTGAAGTAGTGTTGGGTCAGAACATTAGCAGTAAAATTGTGTTGGTAAAACTGGCTGCAAGAAGCCAAAGTAGTCCACCTGTATATGCTACTAATTTAGAAGTCGAAGATAAGGTGATTCATTTCAAAATAGACTCTGGTGCAGGAATAAGTGTAATCTCAATGGATTCCTATGATAGGTGGTTTGCACTTAAACAAATTGTGATTTATCTCTTAAGTCAATAACCGGGGAAAATTGTCAATACTTGGGCCAATTTAAGTGATTGTCAAGTTGCTTAATAAGGCAATGTATACATTAAAGTTAGTTGTGAGCTATGTAAGAAAATAACATCGCTGTTAGGTAGGAGCTGGTTAGACAAGTTATTGCCAAACTGACGACAAGGCCTTGATATGTCTAAACTAGGGGTGCAGGCGGTAGATCAGATGTCAGATACAGATGGCCAGGTGATGGACCTTGGACACGAACTCTTGGTGGTGAAGGAGGAATGTCCTATAGAAGTTAGAGGCGGAAAGTCTTGTCCAGTAGAATAGAGGAATTTGAAGTCAAGGTATCCCACATGTGTTTTCAAATTGCGCCCGAGAATCCATAAAAGGGTATAAGGCAAACTTGGTTTTAAAGGAAGATATTGTTCCTGTTTTTCACAAATCTTATGATGTGCCCTTTGTCCTGAAGGAAAAGGTTAAACGTCAGTTTGATGAAATGTGTATGTTAGGAATTCTGATCCCTGTGCACCACTCAAGAGTGGGCCTCACCAATTGTATGTGTACCCAAGCCCTCAGGAGATGTGAGAATTTGCAGAGACTTTGGGGTTACCCTGAAGCCGGTTTCGAAAGGAGATTTTTACCTGCTTCCTAAGCTGAATGATGTCCTAGCCACACTAGCGGGTGCCACTATGTTCACAGTACTAGATATAGTCAGCATATCTACAGCTAGAAGTGGGAGAAAAATCGAGGAAGTACCTCACCATCAACACTGAGCATGGGTTGTACCAATACACCCGGTTACCTTACAGGATACCTAGTGCACCAGGTATATTTCAGTCCATGATGCAGGAAATCTTAAAAGGGATATCAAGGGTGAGTTGTTATCTATATGATTTATTAATACATTAAGTATTTTCGAGGTTAAATGACCATCACATTCGTGTAAATACCCGGAAATGTAAATTCTTCTGCACAACAGTAGATTATTTGTCCCGTACCATAGATGCTCAAGGAGCACGCCATGTAGCAATAAGCTGAGAGCAATTGTAGAAGCCAAGGATCCAGAAAACGTGAAGGAACTGAGGTCCTTTATTGGTATGCTCAATTTCTATCACAAGTTCATTCCCAGTGTGTCTAGTGTAATGGCACCACTGTTGGAACTTACCAAAAAAAGTGCTATGGTCATGGACGCAAGACTGTAAAAATGCCTTTGAGCAGTGCAAAAGCCTCCTGTTGAGTACCCAGCTCCTAGTTCATTATAATCCAAAGCTGCCTATTGTGGTAACTACAGATGCAAGTCCTCTTGGAGTAGGTGCAACGTTGAGCCACTTCATAGATGGAGTAGAAAAACCAGTGTTATTCACATCAAGCACATTGACACCTGCTCAAAAAAATTATTCACATTTAGATAAGGAGGCTCTCGTTTTAGTGTTTGCTGTCAAAACGTTTCACAAATACTTGTATGAGGTTCCTTTCACACTGGTTTGGGATCATCAGCCACTGAAACACATCTTAGGTCCACATATAGGTATTCCTAAAATAGCTGCAGCTAGGTTACAGCGTTGGGCGGTACTGTTGGCAGCCTACACATATAAACTTGAGTATCATAAATTATCTCAGGTCTGCCCAGCAGATGCACTTTCAGGCTGCCTTTGGCAGATCAGTTGATTGAGGAATATGTGCAGCAACTGGTTCCAGATTACTTTCTGCTCAGTTACGAGGACGTATCACGGAAGACAAAATGTGACAGATTGTTGCAAAGGGTGGTAGAATACACAAGGAACGGTTGCCTTACCGAGGTAAAGGATATGCACCTGTCTCCATATTTTAAGAGGCAAATTAAGTTGTCCATTGAGAAGGAGTGTCCGTTAGTAAGCGTAAAGGTGGTCATACCACTGTCACTACAGCCGCAGCTCTTGGAGTTACTGCACAAGACACATCCAGGTATGGTACGGATGAAGACCTTAGCAAGGTCAGTCTGTTGGTGACCCGGGATAAACGGTGAAATTGAAAACACTCTGAGATGTTGTGAGGAGTGTGTCAATTAGCCAACTTTAGGCCTACGTCCAACGCGACCCTAAAATGACCAAAGGTCGAGCATGCCAAGGAAATAGAAAGTACTTTAGAAAGGGTTCTGTTTTCTTATTGAATGATTCCTCTGTCAGAGGGTGAGGTCAGCCCAGCTGAAATGCTACTAAAGATAAAACCACGTAC
The DNA here is from genome assembly GCA_002778355.1 of Clitarchus hookeri. Taxonomy (NCBI): domain Eukaryota; kingdom Metazoa; phylum Arthropoda; class Insecta; order Phasmatodea; family Phasmatidae; genus Clitarchus; species Clitarchus hookeri. The sequence goes on along the minus strand of NQII01001127.1, from coordinate 253,829 downwards.
ATTGTTATCCTTGGTTAAACCGCAAGGAGGCACACACAGGAGGGCATTCTTTAAGTGCCTAGAGTTTCAAGTAGGCGATGTAGTACTAGTGAGGTTTAAGACATCAACTAACCCCATAAAAGGTACTGTAAAAAAAGAATATCAGTTGCAACTTATCTAGTGGAAGTGGGTGCGGTGATCCAATTGGTCCACATGAACAAAATGAAAAAGTTTGCAGGAGAACCTAGGGTGCAAGACCAGATTATTGCTGCATCACAGAGTCAGATCTTTCCTTCAGAAAGTGGCACACTTCGGCTCCTACAGAATCATAAGTGGTAGCTCCTAATGCAAGCACAAGGTCTCCAGGTTCTCCTGACTTTAGAGGGTTTCCCAATGTGCTGTCTCCTGAGGGGGCAGTATCAGAAATGGTTACTGTGTTGAGAAGGTCCAAAAGAATTATCCACCCACCTGTGCGCCTGAATTTGTAGGAGACTTTTGTGTTGGGATAGCCTAACTGTAATTGGACCCAAGGCTGGGATTCAGTTGTGTATGCAGGGGAAGAAATGTACTGTATTTGTAAGGTGACAGTTGGTATGGTGATACGGTATAATGATGTTGGAATGTGCCCGTCGGCAAGATGGCGGTTTGTTGATGTCGATGTAAAGGCCAAATGTTGTCGTAGTACTGTGCCGTAGTATTTGAGTGCGTGAAACGCCATGTTGTATGTTGTATGTTGGAACAAGCTAATAAAGACGTAACATTAGTGACCAAAGGTAAAATTAATTTAGAAAACTCCAAATTCTGTGAAAGAAATATTGGTACCGGTACCCCAAAAACATAAATAATTATTTTATTTCTGCTATCGGTACATGTTCTTTCAGTTAAAATAAGATGCTTTCCCTCATTTATCTAGCTGTAGAAATACAAACCATAAAAATACCTACAAGGTATGTGATTTTTATATATGTATTTTGTTTATGAAAATGTAAAACAATAACATTGAAATCTCACTTTTAAATCAAAATTTAGCTACAAATAAAATGATAAAATCTTGTCCATAATGATATTGCATAAAAGTCCAGATAAATATTTTTATTTTTAAAAAAGTATACAATGACTTTTCGGTAAGGCCTTCTGCTGTGTTTTTAATATAAATTTGATGATATATTATTTTTTAATTATGGATATGCATGTGCAGTGATGTTACAGTGTGTTGAATGAAACAACAGCCAGGCAACCCTTTCTGTTATACCTGGCAATTTGTGATGTATTTGAAACTCCCTATTACCTCATTTGTGCCAATGTTAAAATTTGGAATGATTTTAAGTCTCTGCTATTTAAAAATACACGTATATAAGTATAATAATAGTTTCTAGATTTGTGTCTGCTTGTAAATTGCAAGTGTCACTTCATTGAATATTGTGTGTTGTGTTAGTTTTTAACATCATTAATATTGATATTTTCGAGTACTTGATTACTGTATTTTTATTGTAATTTAGCTTTTTGGAATTATTGGGGACTTTCAAAATGCACCTAGGTATTAATTACTGTACGGTATGATTAATTATATGCAACTGCATGATTTGGCTCCAAAGTAGATATTAATGTGAAAAATATATTTACTGTAATTTTTCACATAGATATTTGTACATCACTCATTAAAAAAATTAGCTTTTGAGGATGTATAACAATAACAACAAATGCTTTAACTTCTAAATCAAAATAAACTTCAAATAAAACCATATGCTCTTTCTTCTAGCAATAACATGTAGTGACAATAATGATAGTGCCTGATTAGCCGAGTTCTCGTACCTGTAGCTTCTGGTGCAACTGTTGCGTCTTCTCCCATCTCTCCTTCAACATGTCTACTTCCGTCTGTATGTTATCACGCTCACGCTGAGACTTTGACACTTGGCTCTGGAATACTTCATTTCGTTCATGTAACTTTTCACATTCCTCCTGGAAGCCGTCTTTCTCTTTCTGCAGTCGTACCATCATAAGCTGCAAGAAAGACATTCCAATCCCTTACAATATGGATCCCTTACAATATGGAGATGGCATATGCAAGTTACAAAAATTATTATCTCTATAGCACTTTTCTTAACAAACTTGCAATATCATGTATTTGGTAATTAAGGACTTATAATCTACTGTGCCCAAGAAATTTTGGCACCTGAAGTCACTGCAAGTAACATTCCTTCTTTAATCCAACTTTCTTGCCATAATGCTGTTCAAAATGACCTTTAAGTAAGTTTTAAATGCAATGTACATATTACACACATGTAATTTCTGAAGAAAAAAAATGACTATAGAGTTGCTTTCCATGCAAGTATGCACACAAAAACACAGGAGCTTGTAGTCACAGGTAAAGAAAAATTGGTGTGTGTACTTATGTACGCACGTTAGAAGTTATACTTCTTTGGCATGACTAAAATAAAATTCAATTACGTATGTTACCATTTCACGCTTATAATCATTCAGATCTTGTCCCATATCATAATTGAATTCAAACTATATAAATGAAATGTTTTTCAATTTGCTTATTACATTAACTGATTTTCTGTCTGTTTTAAATATAACCAGGTGCTATGTTGTGTAGCTTGCGTATTTGAGGTTAATGTTAGTTTAATTAACCTTGCGTACTTGAAAACACTTTCAAAATTTTACTATACAGTTTTTGTCACTAACAAAAACTTTTCACGGCACAATGTAAGTAAAATTAATTAATAAAATCTATATATTCACAATGAATTACTAATATAAATAACATGTTTTTCAACTTGCTTATTACATGAACTGATTTTCTGTCTGTTTTAAATATAACCATGTGCTATGTTGTGTACCTTGCGTTTTTATATAGCTAGACAATACGCGCATGCACGTTGGGTCATACCCCTACCACGTTCACTGTCGAATTTTGTTACACTGCGCGCGTAACTTCTGTTGTACAATAAACTTTTACACTCAATGCACCAAAAGAAGTATAACTTAAAAAATTTAAGAAATAGGGAAATAGGTAATTCCATTAACAATAGTATTTAAATAGAAATATGCCCATTTATATTGCAGTTTCAGTTGAAGACAAATACACTACTACAGATGTTGCAACACACAAATTATTGACTGAAATTTGATAAAAAAGGCTCACCTATATTTTTGGACCAACAAAGATATCGAGCCTGATACTAGAAGCAGCAGCTATTAATAAACATTGCCCATGGTCTCACCTACAATTTGATTAAAAAATATAAATATCCCTTATTAAATTTATTTTGTTTGAATCATACAACTACTTCCTGCATAGTATGTTTTCTGTTAAACATTTTGGATAAACATTTTAGGATACAAAACCTTCACTCAGTTTGTTTGTAAACCTGTTGTCATCAAACTTCCTCCCCTCATTTCTGCCCAGTCCTGACAGCAACCCAGCTATACTCAGAAGAGACCCTAAGTGCATGTGTGAGTGTGCATGTAAGGGCGAGGAAGCTGACAACATCTAAGTGATTATTTTTGGTTTCTGACTGCTGTTAATAATTTTGGAATCTCTTTTGTTGTGCCACAGGTGCCCTCACCATTCGTGGACTCATTTATTTAGTTTTTGGCTTCAGCTGTGGTGCCTCCGGCCGGCCACGTGTTGGTAGATATACGGCACTGGTTGACTACGGAGTTTCAATCCAGCTGCATCCCTGCCGGTGGAAAACATGCGGGACTCAAACTTTCTTTAATTCTGAGGGGCATAATAGTACACTGGCAAAATCAATATTATTTTCAGTTTTAAGGGAGTGATGTAATTTGTACGAGACAGAGTTTTTTTGTTATGTACCACATGGCGGCTACGGCTAATAAATCTGGTAACAAAGTATTTGTGCATGCATCCTTATTTCTTAGAAGTCCATACTCTAAGGGTGTGCAGTGTGACCCTAACAGCACGGATGGCCCCGAAAATATAGGCAAAATCTCTATTGTTTGTTGCTCGTGCCCACCAGCCACACTGGCTGAACATTCCACGTCCCTGTGAACTCATGTTCGTTCACACTTGTGTTAGTTGGCAGAGGCTAACTGGCACCCTGGGTATTAAATACAACTATTACTCATAGTGTGGTGGGTACATGGTCAGACCATTGTGAACACTTCGAATGGTGACAAGTACTGCCTGTGAGCGACATGCCAAGAGCAAGGAAACTCAGTCAGAAAGACAGATGTGGATGTTATGTTTGAGTGTGGCATCAGGTGTCATGCACCTCGGCAATCATAGTGGCCAGTCTACACGAGAACAACATGCTAGGCCAGCTGTGGCTAGTGGAACAAGATGCAGTGATCAAGATGGGGCAGCTTGAATACAGATCAGCCGCCAAGAACGACAGACCAGCTACACAACTAACGCAACGCCCCTGACACCCAGGGATTTGGTGCAGCTGCTGGAATTCCAGCTCAGCGGCTCCCCTTCTCGTCAGACCGTACAGCAGGTGGTCGAGGGGTGGAGGGCAGTCTTCGCAGCGGCAGACCCTCTACAGTGGATGATGGTGGCCATGCATCACATCAACACCATACACGAGAAATACATCTATGTCAAGTCATGAGACTAGGGGCTGAGAGAGTGGCCAAGAAATAAAGTAGCAGGTATGTGAAATGTTGTGAGATGGAGTGACTGAACCATCTGAGAGTTAGTACAATAGACTATGGGCTGAGAGAGAGGCCAAAAAATAAAGTAGCAAAGTATGTGAAATGTTGCGAGATGGAGTGATTGAACTGTCTGAGAGTTGGTGCAATTTTCAGATTGTGTTAGCAGATAAAAAAGACTCTTACACTCGGTTTTGTGTCGAATTTCGTGTAGTGAATGATGTGACCTTGACTAATTCCCCACCCCTGATTAATTTGGTGGGTGCATTACCTGGCCATAGTAACGCTAAAGTGTTCAGCAAGTTTGATTTACATTCTGGTTATTGGCAGCTACCAATGTGCCAAAGAGACAGACTCAATACCGCATTTGTAGTGCCAGACGAACGTTGATTTCAATTTAGAGCAATGGCGTTCAAGCTGAAAGAGGTTCCCGCGACTTTTCACAGCACGATGGTCAACGTACTGGAGCGATACATGGTGGAGTTCATGAAAGTTTATCTGGACATTATCATTGTGTTATAAGCAAACTGGAACAAACACATCAGACACCTAGATTTGGTATTGGAAAAGCTAGCCACCCACCATCTGACGTAAGCCCCACAAAAATGTCATATAGGGGTAACAAAGGTCGAAATGAACAGAACAACCAACTGCACCACAAGAAACTAAGAAAGAGCGTGGAAGTGAAAACACCCACGATGCACAAACAAACACAGTGATTCATTGGACTGGTGAACTGGTTAGGTCATTTCATGCCGACCTTTACTCTAACTGTAGCACCTCTTATGAACTTGCTGTCACCTCAGAAACCTTATAGGCAGGAACAAGCGTTCAATGAAGTGAAGGCTGCTTTCACACACTGCCACACTCTAGCCCGCATTGACTCAAACCGTTGACTGTTTGTACAAGTGGTTGTGAGCTCGGAATGGGAGCAGTCTTGTACCATACAAATGAGGAAGAAGAAAAACTGGTGATTGACTATGCAAGTCCAAAATTTGGGGAAGCAGAAAGACGTTACCATACTGACGAACAGGATTGCCTCACCATAGTCTAAGACACTGAAAAAATACTGACACTACCTGGAAGGGACACAGTTCAACTTATGTGCCTACAACAGGGCACTGACATGGCTGCAAAACATCCAGGGATGGAAAGGGAAGCTAATCTGCTGAGCATTGTTTCTCCAATTACCACAGAACACTTGGCGGGACAAGTGAATCACCAACCCGGTGAACTGTTGAGTGACCGAGCCACAGAAAACAGGTGATTATAGATGAGGAAGAGTGGGAAAAGACAACACCCCCGGAAGAACACCATTAAGGAAGGCAGACACTACCTGCGAACATATAACTTTGACAAATACGCAGAAGAACAACCCCCAATATCCCTAGTCAAAGTGGAAGAGAGAGTATGGGATGCCCAGAGGACATCAGTGGAGGCTGCGCGAGTGATGGAAAAATGCAGGCGCGAAGTAGTGACACCTGGTAAGTGGTGGATGGATTACTGCAGAAAAGAGCACCTGGAGAAAACATCCTGGAGTGAACAACATATGCGCCAAAGGAAGTCCACAACACAGTGGTGCTTTTCTTCCATGACCATGACCTAGCAGAGCCTCCAAAAACTGACCAGACAAGGAGAGCAATTGAAAGACACTAGTAGTGGCCAGAGATTAAGAGGGATGTAAAGGAGTACGTAATGGAGTGCACCATTTGTCAACAAAAGAAAACGAGGTGATGGGGTGGGGAGGAACCACCACTCCTGAGGAAACCCATAACCCCTTTCAAGGACATAGTCTTGGATGTGATGGCACCTTACCCCAGAACACCTTGAGGAAAATGCTTCACAGTTGTGGTGAGGGACTTACACGTGGACAGAGGCCTACATGATCAGTAACATCCGGGCATAGACGATGGGGGCCGTGCTGCAGTGCAATTTCTTCCCTAGATGAGACTGCCCAAAGACCATCTTGTCTGACAACTGGATGCAGTTTGTGGGATGTAAAAAGAGACAGAGCTATGCCGGCAATGGAGCATCCGTCACGTGACCACTCCCCACCTACCACCCCAGAGCAAACCCAATTGAAAGATGTAACCAAAAGTTTAAGGTACAGTTGCGGTTGCGATTAGGAGACGATCACACACCATGGGACGAACAATTGCCGGACTCCCTATTTTGTTCTCGCAACTGCATGAATGAGGCAACAGCCCCCCACAGAAATGAAACTGGGTCAGAACCTGAGGCTACCAGGAGAGTGGGAGAGATGGAGGAGAGTTCCAAGGAGAGAGAGGAGAGAAGGGAAAAGGAACTGTACACAGCCCATGAGCACCAGTAGCACTACCACCAACAAATTACATCTGCTACCAACCACCCCCCAAAGCCACTCCAAGAAGAGGACTGAGTGTATGTGCATGTACAAGCACTCTCATCTGCACCCCAGGTCTACTGCCCAGGTTAAGGACCCCAATGTGGGCGGGCACCAAGCGAGTGGTAATGTAGGTTAGTAGAACATAGTACTTGGTGAGGAATATGAATGGCAGGGTGAATAAACACCACAGAGATGCACTGCAAAGGACTACACATGACAAGGATGAGAGGAATGTGAGGACAGAGCTGGGGCAATGGTGGGAAAGAACCCCACAGAGAGGAGAGTTGTTGCAGACCCCAAAGACAAGCCACTGTTCTGAGGATTCAACCCCAGTGAGGACCGACACCAAGAGTGAATCCAGCAGTGGGGAAAAGACAGCAGAGGCCCCCTTCTGAATGTTTCCACTGGACAAGCAACATCCAGTGGTGCACAGACACATGTTCGAGGAGGAGGCACCAGGTGGTATTGACGTAGAAAAGCTTGAAGCTGAAAAACCCCACCACCGGCACGCCAAGCCCAGTGGTGGAGGAACCCAGGAAGGACAGCAGAGAGGCAAGACCCTGCACCAGGGCAGTTTGGGGGCACAATGCTAGCCTGGCTAATGCCATCTCCACTATGGTGGCTAAGGAGCTGGAGGAACAATTACCCCAGAGGCCACCGAGATGATGTAATTGCCGGCACCATTACTGTCTGGTGGAGTGCGAGCCAGCAGAGCCAGCCGAACGTTCAATGTCACCCTGAGAACTTATGTCCGCACTTGTATTAGAGATCAGAGGATCAGAGGATAACTGGCGCCCCAGGTATTAATTACAACTTTTGCTTGTAGTTGACTGATCATTTTTTGCGGTCATTATTTAATATGTGTTTATGTTAACATTCTTACATTCTTAAGCATGGGCTTATCATATGACATAGGTGATGTACATCCTGAGTGAAAAACAAATTGTTTTTCACATGTTTTTCTTCATTATATGTAAAAAAAAAACTTCCTTACTGGTATTTAAATTTTTGTTTATGCAGAAAAAACAGGTTTTTCTTCATGATTGTTTTTTCCTTTTTAAGAATTCTGCAATATTTTCAAAATTTTTTGGTGTGAATTTTATTGTACATGATACTGCTAAGAATGATTTAGAAGCACATATCCAACATTTTTGTGTCTTTAAATAGTTTTTATTTTCTTTGTTTTTTTGTTTGACTTGAATTGCCACTGTTAATTCACCCTCTTGCAATTTTATGCGTGATTCATGTTGTATGATACGAGTAGTTAGGTTATCTAAAGTTTTTTCAAGTGAAGGAGTTCCATACCACATTTCAACTACAATTTGGTAATGGTCTGAGAGAAAACAGTTAATAATTATTTTGTCTGCAACTGATTATTTTATAAACTTCAGTGTTGAGCTGTTACCTTTCTTTACATATCTCAGTCTGTTAATTTATGGGTGTGCAGTGTGGCCCTAACAACAATGTGTTATGCAGAGTGTTTTCACACTTAAATCCATTGCATGCGCCTGCTAGCCACACTGGCCGAATGTTCCACAACACCCTGCAGACTTGTGCTCTAAAATGTGTTAACCAACCGCAGTTAACTGACACCCTGGTAATCGCATTTCACCTTCCACCTAAACTGTGGCAGAAACCTGGTCAGGTCATTCTCAACCACCCCAGACAGCTACAAGTGGCACCCGCAAATGTGTGGCAAAAACATTAACGAAAACATGGGTATACAATAATGGACTCTACAGTGCATAGAAAAATAACTGACATGGTACCTGAGCCGAAACAGTGCATGTGGTGCAATTGACCGAGCAACGTGGATATGCTAATTGGTGACAACATGTATTGGAATACGTGCATGTGTCCACCCGACCACTACAAAGCCTGAGGGGAAGGAGGTGAACCCACACAAGACATGAAAACAACAGCGGACTTGATCACCATAGAAATAGGAGCAGTCGGACTGGTCAGTGAACAGGGTACAGTATGTGACAGGCATCTGCAGCTCTCTGAGTGCGTACCTGTGATGCCCCGAACAGTTGCGATGCCGGTAAACTCACATTGCCAGAGTACTCCAGGGCTGCGCACGAGCACCCGACGCAGTGTGTGAGACAGTGTGATGACAGATTTGTGCGGTAAAGGGTTTGGACGGACGAATGGACAGAAAGGAGTGCGCATGATGGAGGTTCCATATACCATGGCCAGAGTTCATGACCAGCCTGGAGCCGCATTTTACAGAAGACCGAGCTAGCACCTGCTGCCGGACCAGGTTTTATGGGAAAAAACAACATGAGCAGGAGAACACGAAGGATTTATCTCACGCAAGGTCCAACTGTTTCACATGATCTGCCCAACACTACCCCCTGAGGCCGCCCTCTCACCACCATCACTGAACTTGTCAGAGAGTAGCTGCAGCTATTCATGAGGCCATTCCTCCAGGTCTGCCTGGAGGAGGACATATGCCAAGCTATCATGACCGAGGGCAGCCTGCGACTGTGGTTATTATGGGATACAGTGGACGTGGGATCATGGGCATACCGTGGTACCCCCGCCCTACCAACCAGCATTGGACGAGCAACGCAGACCCTGCAACGAAAGAAACGGACAGCCCACCACGTCCACTTAAGTGCCACTACTGTCCCTAACAGACGTAGGACTGTCCGACATACAGAGCAGAACATGATCAGTCGGGAAACAGACAATGAGGGGAGCCAGAGACCTGACCCACATTCCTATTGGATCGGATGGGAAGGTGCCGCTAGAGACTCTCGTACCAGTGGTGAACCAGATCTTTACGACCAGCCTCCTGTTCCTACGCATTCATGTGGAGGTGAACAGCACACAGACGACAGCCCTGATCAACACTGGAGCTAGAAACGTATTTGTGATACCACGACTTGTCATGACGGAAAAAATCAAACCGCAATACGGGACAGTGCAACTGGCAACATGTCAGGGACTAGAGGACTCGGTTGGATGGACAGATGTAGAAGTGCGAGTGAGGGATCACGTGTCACGAACCCCAGCCCTCGTTGTGAGGGGGCTCCGTGAGGACATTGTGCTGGGCCAGCCATGGCTTATCGACCAGAATGCTTTGATTGAGATGAGGGCCGTGAGGATTCACATTAGCAAGCAGGAACGGCAGACCACCTACACCATCGGCTCAAGAACCTTAAAACCAGGGGACCTGGTGCAGCTGATCAACTTCCAGAATGGCGTACCACTGTCACATCAGATGGCAATACGAGTGATCGACAGGCAGAGGGAAGTCTTTGCGGCCACGGACCCCCAACAACGGATGACTGTGGCTATGCACTGCATCAACACAACACAAGTGGACCATCTATGTCAGCTGTTACTATAGTACCCCTAATCGACTCGTTGTCACCTCAGAGACAATATAGGTGGAACCCCCAAGTATAAGAGGCCTTCAATGCTGTGAAAGTAAAAGTGATGTTTACCCATACCCAGTGTCACACCCTAGTCCATATCAACCCAAACTGCAGACTGTTTGTATAAACGGATGCAAGTGAATTAGGCGCAGGGGCAGGTCTCTATCAGGTGGACGACAATAATGGGGACAAGATGGTGATCGACTATGCAAGCATGAAGTTCAGAAAGGTGGAAAGGTGTTACCACAGTAATGAACAGGAATCATAGTCTGGGTCATGAAGAAGTACGGACCCCATCTGGAAGGCAAACTGTCAATCTGCTAGGTACTGTTCCTACAGTCTTTCATGTTCACTAACGAGCAGGTGGCAGGGCAGGCAAACCAACCGCCGGACGAACTATCACGAAACCCAGACACAGAACAGATGATCCTAGATGAGGAAGAGTGGGAGGTCATGACCCTGCCGGGTGAGCATTCAGGGGAATGGACACCACATGTGGGTGAATCAACTTCGCAGAATACACAGAGAAGCCCCCCGGATGATCTCTGGTCGAAGTGGAGCAGAATGTTCAGAGAGCGAAGCGGACGTCAATAGAAACAGAGCAGAAGAAAGAGAAATGTCGGCGTGAAGCATGTGACACGTGGTGAGTAGTAGATGGGACCATGCAGAATAGAGCACCCGGAGAAAACATTCAGTAGCAAACCTACATGCCAAAAGAGATTCGCAACACCACGGCACTTTTCTTCCATGACCATGACCTAGCTGGAAACCTAGGGGCAGACCAGACATGGAGGGTGATCAAAGCGATCAAAAGGCACTACTGATGGTCGGGCATTGCCAGGAACATAAGGGGGTACGTGAAGGAGTGCACCATGTGTCAACAGAAGACAAGACAACGAGATGGGGAAGAACCCCCAAAACTTGCAGAACCCCACAGAACTCTTCAAGGACATTGCACTGGACATCATCGGCCCCTACCTCAGAACACCGTAGGGGAAGCGCTTCATCGTGCTTATGGCAGACTTGTGCACACGGTGGACAAAAGCCTACATGACCAGTAACGTAAGGGCACACATGGTAGGGGCTGGCTGCAGAACAAATATTTCCTTAGGTGGGGCTACCCACAAACAATCCTGTCGGACAATGACACACAGATCACAGGACAAAAGTGGAAAAATCTTTGCTGACAATGGAATTTATTGCATGTGACCATGCTTTTGTATCATCCCAGGGCCAACCCGACTGACAGGCACAATCAGGAAGTGAAAATGCAACTGAGATTGTGGCTAGGAGAGGACAACACACCCTGTAGGATGAACAACTGCCTGGCTCCATATTCTGTCCATGCAATTGGACCAATCACAAAACAGGAAGGTCCCTCACGAAAATGATCCTGTGATAAAACCTGAGATTACCTGGGGAATGGGATGTCAGCGGAGAAACAGGGGAAAGCCCCGAAGAGGGTCAGGAAAGAATGGCCAATGAGTGGCAACCTGCAAATGAGCGTCAGGGACAATACCACAGACAAATCACACCGACTTCTAGCCACCAACCACCACCACTGCAGAAGGGAGACTAGGTATACGTGCGGGTGCAACCCCTATCATCGGCACCTAGGAACTACTGTGCAGGGTTGGGACCCTGATGGGCAGGCTCCTGATGAGTGGTAGTGCAAGTGGGTAGGATGGTGTACCTTGTGAGAGTTCAAACGGGAAAGCGAGTAAACACTATAGAGAGGAAGAGGAGAAGAAGGTGGTGACAAAGTACCGGCAGGGGACGACACGCCCAAAAGGGCAGGGACAAGAACACCGATGAGAAGTCACCATTCCGAGGATTGATTCCCTCCATCCCAGCCAGTGACTACAATGACACGAAGGCCAGTGCAGCACAGGCAGGCACTGGGGAGCGAGAGAGGGAGACAGAGCCACCATTCAACAGTTTTGCAGTCGGCGAACAGCACCTGGGGGAGTGCAGGCGCCTGTTCAACCCCACCACTCTGGAAGGGGTGACCATCGAAGAGCTCAAGATGGGAGACCTCGAGGTTCGCGTGCCTGACCCAGGTCCCTGGGTAGAGGAGCCCTGGGAAGACACCAAGGAAACCCCTCACCACATCAGGGGTGGGTGGGGACATGATGCCTCCGTGGCCAATGCCCCCTTCACAGTGGTGGTCGAGGAGCCGGAGGAACCCTTCCCCCAGAGACCACTGAGACAACGCAGGCACAAGCAGTAATGAGGATTGGCAGACTGCAAGATGCCTGGGGCGCCACCACCCACTACTCTGGCGGGGTCGGATACAGGATAGAGGAGGTATAACCTGCGCCCCAGGTGTCCACCCATGGATGGGGTGATGAGCACCAGACAGAATGAGCCATGACACCAGGTGGCGACCAGCCAGCTCGTGGTGCTATGCGACAAAACATAGTGTGGGCCCGGGTGGAGGTGGTAAGAGCGCTGGTGTTGCAAGGTTGCCTCATGATAGCGCAGGAGGGGTATCAGTAGACAGGCAGGAAGGCCCTCCCCGTACACTTCGTTCAAAATGCAAGAGACCGTTAGTACCAGCCAGCAAAGAAGCATGGTTTACTTTAAGACAAAAGCACAGTATATATATGTCATTGTCGAATATTAGTTACAGGAACCACTTATTTCTTGATTAATAACTGTTTAGGTGCAACAATGCTAGAAATGTACCTTACATCAGTTCCTCCACTCCAGAAATGTTGCCATCATTTGTGCATTTGGCTTCAGTAACGTCACTTGTGCTGTTGCTACTATTTTGTAAGTTCACCAAAACTTGAAGAATTTCCTCTTCCATCAGTCCATCGTTTACCCAATAATAGTTTTCTAGTTTTTTTTCACATAATCACAGTGTTTTTTCTGGTCTGCTTGTGAAATACTGTCTATTGCTGAATAAGTCAATTGCATAATGTCCGAGTTCGCAACGTTAACATTTTTGTTAGCAATGTGGGATTTTACCATGCTCCAGATGTACTCTATTGGGTTTTGGTCACAATGGTACGGCAGTAATCGGATAACTATGTGTCCTTGGGATGTAAACAGTTTATCGACAGTATAAATAAGAGGTTGCTGATGTAACTGAACCTTTACAAACAGCTCGGATTTTCTCTCATCGGCAAAAAAAAACTATGTTGTTATTTATCAACCAATTTCTCATGGTGGTAATAGTAGAAGACATAGTGGAGGTTTGTTCTCACGCATACTATGGTATGGAGCATTATCAAGAACAATAATGTTTGGAGATGGAATGTTGGGTAGTAGTTGTATTTCACACCATTTCATGAAATTGTTGCTGTTCATTTCATAATGATTGTCTCCCCTTTTGGTTTTGGCTTTAAAAACTAATTTGGCTCCCTCAATGAAGCCGTTTTCACTACCTGCGTGAACTATAATCCATCGCTGACCTGGATGAATGTCTTTGTACACTCCTGCTACTTCATCATGCTGCCAACACTTGTTCACAGTGTAATTTGGATGAATCCATGTCTCATCGACAAATATTACAGGTAATTTACTATTGCCTTGTCTTCCATTTTCTCTTATAGCTTGTAGGTATTTTGCTCACAACAAAATGATCTTTTTTCTTTCCATTAAGAATAACCTGCTTATTTTTAACATTTTTTGAACTTGAACCCCACTGCTTTGATTAATTTTCGCAGTTTCCCTATTACCTCTGAAATGTATTTATTTTGCCAACACTGCCCGCAAGTTTTATAGTGTGAGTATTATTTTTTTCATAACGTAAAACTCTTGCACTTTTCTTCGCACCCCCCAGCATCAAATGAATCTAACTGAATACTTCTGTCTGCAGTTTTTCTCTTCTTACCAGGAGTTGATAATTTTGTTCTGCTGCTAGATGGTATACTGCCCTCTTTACGAATTTTTTAATAAAAGCTTCTGGTTTCCCAGTTGCAGCTGAAGCATGTTTTGTTGCACATCGAATAGGAGTCATCACATTACGACCTTCCTTTTCTTTATCGCAAAACTGGATTACACTTATAACAATTTCTCTAGCTTTGCTCTGCACAGGTCTATTGCTTTTACATTTTTTCAGACATTGCAGATATTACAATAGGTAAATAAAATATCCTTGTGCACACAAACACAAACAGCTGCTGATCTAGCAAAGACAACAAATATGTATATTGCGAGTCACATTACGACATACACTGGTGGTAATACTAATAACTTGCAGGTAAATGTGAGTGACACGAAACTGGATGGAAAAAAATACAAGTTGCCACAACTGTTAACATTACTTTACAACTGACTTGATTATTCACATAGGTAATAAATAAGGCCGCTTGATGGCTATTGGCTGGAAGGAGATGAGGCAAACAGCAATGTAGGGAGGGGTGGTGTTTATGAGAGAGAAGAAGAATGTTAGTTCACATTTATCCCTTCACTAAAGTTTGTCGCCCTGTAAGCCAGCTATCTCAACACCATCAATCCTTTCCCACCAGGGTCACCTGCTGCTCCAGGGGGAACAACAACCCAATGCCACAGACTCTGGTAGGTTGCTAGGACTGGGTAGGGGGAATTGTCATCGTACCTCCTCCCCCCAGCTATTTTCCCAGTCCTTGCAAACACCCAGCAGCACCCGGAAAAGACCTTAGCGTATGTGAAATGGTGAGTGTAGTGAGAAAAAAGTAATGGGTAAAGTCAGTCAAAAGAAGAGGGGATCCCATTTGAGGTGAGCAGTGGTAATAAATATTACATTACGAATAGTTACAGCAGTTCCCGAGTACCACATGATATCAGATACTCTCCAACCTCTCAAGATGGAAATGTACTATGATCTCTGCTCTCTGAGCAACAACTATTTCAAACACTTTTAATTTTCAGTACTATAATTAATGCCAGAGAAGGGCAATTTTACAGTAATTTTGGCATAATAATTATTGTTTTACTGTTTCAACATTATTTGTATTTAAAGGGTTTTGTGTAACTGTTGGTGGGATACCTCCAGAGGTTACCTTCCAGCCACCATGTTGTCAGTCGTCAAGTAGCCATGTTGAGGGACGGAGTGCATCCTGTGGGGGGCTGCATCTTTTGTGAGGTCACTTAACTTTGTAGTGCTTTAATTTATTTAGTTTTTACCAGAACCCTTTTCTTTACCACCACGAGTGCCTTACCCATGCGTGGACTCGTTTAATTAGTTTTATTTGGACCATGCTACTGTGCTCCCGGCTAGCCACCTGTTAAGACTTTCGAGACAGACCAACTGGTTTTCTGATACAGCTGTATCCTAGTCAGTGACGCTTACACAGGACTTCATTCTAGTGTAATTCCAAAGGCACGGTGTAGACCGACAACATTAAAGTGTATGTTTAGGGTGGAAGACATGTGGCAATTTTTATCAAACTGTGTATTGGGAAATTGTGTACCAGCGGCCATGGCCAATAAATCAGTTTAGAACCATAGTGCTTGCGTTACCTTTCTTTAAAAGTCTCAGTCCATTAATTTATGGCTGTGCAGTGTGACCCTAATAGCACTGTGTAACGCGGAGTGTTTTCACACTTAAATCCATCGCCCATGCTTGCCAACTACACTGGCTGAACATTTTAAAACACCCTGAGAACTTAGGTATACTCTTACATGTGTTAATAAACTGCGGTTAAATGGCACCCGAGCAATCATATTTCCCTTCCACCTAACCTGTGGTGGGCACATGGTTAGATCATCCTCGACCACCTCACACGGTGAAAATACTATCAATACAAGTCATGCTGTCATCATTTTGCAAAAAATCTCCATTAGAAAACAATTTACAAAGGTTGATGGGCAACTACATTTCTTCACTAAAAATATAAGCACCACTGTAATATAATATGATAAGCATCCTATACATGACTTCTAGTGCAGATTTCTCTATGATGGTAGCAGACTAAATTCCTCTCAGCATATGGCCCAATGCATATATCATAGATCAGACATTCAGGAACAACTGCTTTGGTTAAGTATTCATTGGTTGTATTAGCCTAAAAATTTATGGATTTGGTGGATATACACTGAAACATTAATCAAATGTTTTTAGACACTTTCACACAAAATAAAGCATGTACATGACCACCTCCAACCATAGCAATCAAAAGTGGTGGTAATAAAGTTTATAATAGAATTTATTTTCATATGTGATTTAAATTTGTTTTATTTTGGTTCATTAACTTTTAAATATCCAAAACTCAATCCTTTACACTTTTTCCAACAAATAAAATTGAAATGTAACATTACTGCACATTTATTTTAGGAAAAACATTATATGCTAATGTGTTATCTGTGATTTGTGCAAGTATGTACCTTAATTTCAGTTATGCAATCAGTGTCAATAGAATGATAAAAAATAACCTGTTGTACAGAATGTATTCACCATTTGTAGACCCACAGATTCATATCCAAATATGTGGAATAAGTTTTGAAGGACACAATAAACCACTGACTGCTATTCTACAAATTAACAGCAAAAAGATGCTTAGTTTTAGAAAAGAAAGTAAGAGAATAAGTACACACCTGAGCCTTCTCGTACTTGTCGCGCAACCTGTCTGCCTCCAGCTGCACACCCTCCCGCTCCTTCTGTAGCCGTGTGGCCTGGCCGAGCGCCTTGTCTAACTGTGACTGGATGTTCTCAAAGTCATAGTTCTGCTTCTCTTTCTCCATCTGCATCTGCTCACAGAGAGCAGGGGATGGAAGTTCAAAGGGAGGAGAACCAGCTCATCAATCATCATATCATTTGGCACATTTCACTTACTGGTAACACTGATAGAATACCTAAAGTTCAATATCACAGAGATATTATAAGAAATGAGATGAGTTCTAAAGACCTGAAATGCACATACATTTGACAGGGCACTTAACTCCACACACAAAAACTTGGTGTTGCTGCTAGAGGGCTGAACCTGTGGTCCCAGAGATGAAGAGCATTCATATTGTAGCATGCCTCTAGAGTTGTTAATAAAGGAGTGCACACAGATCAAAATGGCAAAACGTCGCTTTCAGTGATGAGAGCTGATTTCACCCCCCAGCGGTAGTGATGATGTCTGCAGGTACAATACTGGCAAGATGAATGACACCTTCTGCACTGTACACAGCAGTGACACACAGGGTCAATACCTCAAATCACAGCCTACAATATCCATTAAACTCTGGCTTTTGTTTAGGGAGCACTGAACAAAGCACTGTATATCCAAAATGTTTTCCAACCTGTTCTGCTGCCAGCAGGGAGATGTACTATTCAAAGAGGATACTGCCTGCCCACATACTGCTCAAGTAACTTGAAGAGCTCTCCAAGATGCTCATAAAATCCTCCAGCCAGCCTGATAACCACACCTGTAACCACTGTGCATGTGTAGGTGTAGATCAGATGTAATTTTGCTCTGTCTTTGACGTGAGACAACCCTTGCTCAACTATGCAACACACACTGCAGACTTAATGTACGTGAGTATGGCCTTGTGAAAAACATTTTATACATGCATATACATTCTCACATACATGCATGCTTTTCTTATTTTGAACGAGTTTTTGAAACCTCTTTCACTTAACCCTCCAGTGATTTTCCCTAATCCTTGCCAAGACACAAGTGTAAAGAGTCTATTGAGCCACAGCAGGACAGCATGTCGGAGAGAAAAGAGAGCAATTCCCAAGTAGCTCCCCATTGTCTGAAGATTGCAACAGCCATGCAGGCATTTCCTTTGCTGTGAGACACCCATCACACAGAGTTTTCATCAAGCAGGTTGTATTACACATAATGCATCCAACCAGTTTATGGTACCTGATACTAGATCTGATTTTGATGACACTGCCTCCTTCCCTACCTCCAAGGAGGAAGGTATTGGAAATTGGACATAGTAACACTTGGTTTTGATCACTGCTGATATAATTTGCATACAGGAACCAAGGAAAGGAGAAACTATAAATGCTACAGGTAAGCTTACCACATTACCTCCAGGAATACACTACTGTTTGTAGGAAGTCACTACACTGGGCAGAATTATATTCCTTGGTTACAGTTTCGCCACTGTTCCACTCAAAACCAAAGGACCAACATAGCTAGAGATTCCGCCAGCAGAAATTATGTTGGGAACACTCAAAGATGAATAATAACCTAAGCTACACAATGTTGTCCAGCACCACTGAAAAATGATTGTCAAATGTTATCAAAGAACTATAGACACTGCGTACTTTTAAAGTGTGTCAAAAATCATTACCGACATACATATGTAACCTCAAAAAAGAAATATTTTTTAAATAAATGGAAGCCTAGTTTAAAAAAAAACCTTCCAAATGAAACAATTTATATTTTAAAGTTTATATGTTATTCTAATTTCCTTAAAATAAAATATTTATTGAATTTTTTTCTTAATGATGGAACATTACTTAAAAATATGTGTTTTGGTTTTTCCACAGAAACTCTCCCTTCCAAAAAATAATAAAATTTAATTTTAACAACAAATTGAAAAAAAAAAAATTATAAGCTAATGACTATCTTTTTAAAATTTCTTTGATTTTTAATGCTAGGCAAGAAAGGGAACAAGACTAAGAGCTTCAAAATAAAAATAGAAAAAGGTGTTACTTACTCGTCTTATTTCAGCTTGACCCTTGTCAAATCGTTCTTGTAGTTTGTCAACATCACTTTGTGCTTTGTCAAGTGCACTCTGTAATTTATCCTGCTGCAGCTGAGCTTTCCCTAAAGTTGCCTGTGTTCTTTCCAGTTCTTCTTTTGATTTCTCCAAATCACCAGCCATTTTGTCACGTTCTGCATGCAAGCGGGCCACCGCAGCCTGAGCACGATCATATTCATCCCTCAGGCTTTCTCGCTCTGACTGGGCATTTTCCAGCCTAGCCTTCAACCGGTAGACCTCTCCTTGTGATTTCTCCACCTTCTCCTGGAGGCCTGCTGCCTCCGCATGCGCTCGCTCATTTTCAGCCTGCGTGACCCGGAGCTCAGCCTGAGCACGACGTAACTCTGCAGATGCCTTTTCCGCTCGCTCCTGTATACGGTCAAGTTCCTGCGAGGTGGTGAGCGTGCTGCGGCCAAATGTGGTCTGCGAGCGTTCTAGGTCATGCCTCAGCCGCTCATTTTCAAGTTCAAGACGGGAAAGCCGCTGCTTCGCCGCCTCCCAGTCGGCCCCGCTACGTCCCACCTCGCTGGCCGCCTTGTCCAGCTCTGCTTTGGACTTGCCGAGCTCCGACTGCGAGCTCTCCAGCTTGGCCTCCAGCCGGTCCTTCTCTGCCTGAGCACGTTCGAGGCGTGCTGCAAGTTTCTCCACCTCACTCTCTGTTGCATGCAGCTTCATCTTGTACTCTGCAATTTCACGCTCATGCAACTCACGCTCCTCAGACTTCTCCTGCTCTGCTCGATCACGCTGCTCCCGCAGCTGCGTGATCTGCTTCTCCTTGTCATTAATGGCTTTCTCCAGNCTCAGACTTTTCCTGCTCAGCTCGATCACGCTGCTCCCGCAGCTGCGTGATCTGCTTCTCCTTGTCATTAATGGCTTCCTCCAGGCTAGACAGGGCTCCCTCTGAAGTGCAGTGGTGTGCCTGGATGGCGTTCAGGCGGGCCCGTGCCATGTCCACCTGGTTGTCCTTCTCTTTCAGCAAGTCCTCTAGATTCTCAATCTGCAAGCAAGAACCCAACCATACGCTTCCCGACTCTCATCTCACTACCACGCATGCTCCATTGCTCAAGGATAAATACAAAACACCACCGAATAGTCCAATATTCACAAAATTTTCATCCAAATCGATTCACTCAAATTACAGCAGAAGATTTACTTACCATATCTGTTTTGCAAAAACATACATTAAAAAAAACAGCAAACATTTATACACTTGACAACAGAGGAGAGGTGTACCAATAACCATTTTAACACGTTGAAATAATGAAAAATTTATGTAAATGTACATTCAGCTTATAATAAAAAACTTGGGACAATATTGATTTAGCTATTGTGAAACTTAACAGCATCAATTAACTCACGTAGAATGTTTTTTAGAATCTCACAACATTGTTGCAAACTAAAAAAAAAGTGCAACCACAGAGAATATCCCTTGATAAATGCAGTTGTGTTGTCATTACTCTGTACGTTGTACGTCTGTTCCCTGCACATATCACCACGAAACACTGATAGAGCAATCTGTTTGGTAGTAAAAAGATAACACCAGGCAACAACAAAACTGTCAAATCATTTAATCATTTGGATAAATAATTCTACATTGCATGTGTACAAAATAAAATAAAATGGCAACAAAACAAAATAAAAACATAAATGGTTCACAAAAAATTTATTAAACAAAGTAATTTATTCCATATTTGTATACAGGCTGCACTTAACTAAGCATACAAGCATTTACAACCACATCAATACAAAGCTGCTACAAAAATTGAAATCTATAGTTGAATAAAAGCAAAATGAAATTAATACCTAACACATGTACAAATAATAATTGTATAGAAAAATGATGGTGTACCTCATTGCATGAGCATTTATATAATTATACATAACAAACATTGAAAATATAAGTACAACAAAACATATATAGAACATGGAACTACATGGACTGGTAAAACATAAGGGAAAAAGAATAAAATTCATTCTACAGGTGATAATCATTTTATTAAGCCAAAAATAAAATAAAACTTACATAATACAAAACAAATGTAACAAAAATGATAATACACATAAAACTGACAATAAGCTTCATAATTGTGTACAAGTCAAGGGAAAAAAAAAACAATCATTAAAGGAGGATCATGTAAAATAGCCAGGGAAGAACAGTGAGGTGGATAAAGGTGCATTCCTTTACTTGCATCTTTTACTACCCAAAAACTGCATCAGTGTTACACAATTCACTGAATTTCATGTGAAAACAAAACTGTACCCATTCAGTGGCCATAGTTTGTTTTAGCAATATAATTCAGTCAATAAAATGTCTTCAAATTTTTATTTTTATAAGCAAAATGACACAAACATACAAGCCACCAAAAACAGCACAAGAAATATACAAATGTATATGTTTGTGTGTCTAAATGAGCAGAAAAGAATAACATTTCTGCAGTGACCACCTACAAAATTCTTAATTGCAAAACTGTAAAATGTGTAGTTGATGAGAGACAAAACTGGTAGCCAGAAATAAGATGTTTTATTTAAGCAAGGAACATTTTCTTTGACAGTTCTGTAGTGGTACTCATGAATTTATTTTTAGTTTACCCCAAGACCTGTGTAATTATTCTGTTTAACATTGTTTTTAACAGACAGAGCATAGGTTGTACCTCAGTACACTTATTGAAGCCTGAATTATAAGGCTACTGCTACTATTAACACTTCTGTAATCACTTGCATTAAACAATCACTTATTTCTTCTCTGTTGTTATCTAATAAAAACCAAGGCAGTGAAGCCGCAACAATTTTGTAATGTTTGAGAGACTATTATCTATGCTCTGTTGTAGGTAGCTTACCAAAAATTTGGTACCGTACTCTTTCTAAAAAATAATAGTTAGTAAAAAAATTTATAAATCCAAGATGTAGGGGAAAAATCCTCCTTTAGAGTCACCATGCGTGTAAAAATGACATCTGAAACTCCTTTACGGCAGTTTACCCAAAAACTGTTCTCACTGCAACTTGAGATTTATGAGAAAAAGACAGTGCATTTGAAGTACAAATTACATACTTACTTTACTGAAGCAAAACTGAGGGCTTGCAAATGGCTGGTAGGGCCAACACTTTAATTTCATTTGACATGTGCCTTTGAAAGCTTCCCTTCCTGGCACAATGTCTCGACTGCTGTAGTCCAGTCTTATAAATGTGGTGTGCAAAAAAGACCATAGTGCTCTGAATGCACAATGTGTACAAGCATATGCCAGTGTGTCCCAATGTAAGAAAGAGTTTTCCCAGTGTCATTCCAAAATATGGGTTCCAGTATGTGCTGTCTCTGAGTTCTCCCCTCCTACTCTCATGCACCCTGTTCCTACATCTCCCTGACCTACTGACCAGGTGCAAGTACCACTTACATCTAACAAGAGCAAACTGCATGCTATGGTTCCCTGTAAAAAACATAGATGGAAATTCAAACTGATTGTGATGCATTTCCACCACTTACTACATACTTAGTGTGATGTGTACAAACCGAAAAATTATTTCACACACATTGTAACTCAAAAATTTACGGAGCAGACCTTGTAAACTTGACACTGAAACAGTAGTTCCTAAACACAACAAAGAGAAGTTTTTGCTACGAAACACAATAATATGTTTGTGGTGTTACGATAACACATGCATAGATGTATTTTTTGCTTAACAGTCATAAACCATAATTAAAAACAAAACTGTGTCACAATTTACATTAACCTATTCAGTCCCAAATTCATTTATAAGCTCAAGTGTTGCAATTATGAGATATTTTGATACGTGCTGTACTTGTGGTGGGTGTGCTTCTTGGGACCAGTGAATAATAAACTGCTTGCAGGGTGTTATCAGCATTAACCAGTTCCTTTCTTTTGCACTTTCCTGCATTTTGCAACATTTATTTCAGGTCCCTTGAGAAGTGTAAAAAAAAATGGTTTCACTGCAGTTCGTATAAACAATGATAACATCAAATCAAAACCGAGTTTACAATGCAACAGGAATGAACATTCCCTTTACAGTGAATTCAATAATTTTTTTTTTAACAATTTTTATCTTTATTTGTGAGCCTACATGTTTAAATGCCATGTTATATGGGCATGATATCTGTTCAGATAATACTTGCGAACAAAATGTACTTCACAAGTTAAGGTAGTACGTTGTCTTTCTGTTACTGCAAATTCCCAGGTAAAAGATTATATAACATGGAAATTTGTGTGAACAGATAGTGACAGTGGATGTATAAAGTCCTTAGTAAGCTTGAGTTTGTCAGCAAGCGAGACAGGTGGAATGCTCTTACCTTGCGCTGTAACACATTTATCTTTCTGTCCTTGATGTCCATGTGGTCCCTCAGCTCGTTCAACTCATTGTTCAGGCGATTGCGGTCCTGCGTTGCTTGCGTTGCTGTTAACGTCTTCTTCTCTATTTGCCGGTTCTTCTCCTCCAGACGTTGTCGCAGCTCCTCAACCTGTAGGACATCAGAAAATCACTTGCACTGCAACCATTAATATAGGCTGTTCACAGTAAACTCTGCATTTTGAAAGTCCTGCTCAAGATCTATTTGTAAGCATATTATGCATTCTTCCAACATGTGTAAAATTAACATTGCCATGGGCCTCACTTTACTCATGCGACAGTCAGGTGAACTAAAAAATTATTAGAAAAGTAAATATTTTACGGTAGTGTATAGTGATTAGAGAGACATATAGGCGAGAAGGGTGGCAAGACAGTATGGACACAGATGGCATAAGGTATGGAACATAACAATGGCGACGATTCGGGATTATGCTGTGAAAGTTAATTAGATGCGTAAAAGATGCCAATGTTCGGGTCAATTTCAGAATTTGATGAAAATTCTGATGATATTGTGTCATATCTGATGCAGTTAGGTCACTATTTAGAGGCAAATTCGGTGCCGGAGACTAAGCACGTGTCGGTGCTTTTGTCCATGATCGGGAAAAATGCATTCCACATGCTACGAGATTAAGTTGCTCCAGATGAGCCAGGCAAGAAAATATTTGCAGAATTGCAAGACATTCTGAAGCAACACTATGTACCTAAAACTCTTATTGTGGCAGAGCGGTTCAAGTTCTACAGCGGGAGACAGAAAGAACATGCCTGTCTTGTAGAAAATTCAGCGAATGAAAACAATTGTCGTATTTTGCAGACCAATGATAGGTATCCCATTAATAGTAAAGATTCACAATTTAATAAGGAATGGCCATCTGAAGCGGAAGTACTGCTAGAGGAAAATAACACCCATGAAAGAGTTGTTTAAGGGGGTAGCATCCTTAATAAATTTGCTTAGTATTGTGTATTTTCTTTATCAATCTTGCTTTAGTACACTATACGATCATAACTGAGTACTTACAAGTTCAGAGATTTGTCTTTTTAATACGTTGTTAAGGAATAATTAAGTTTTTATTGTCCATTTTATTAAATTTGCTCCATGATCGGAGGATAATTTCATGTGTTAAACTTCCCTTTTTTAAA